>CM035170.1:24702012-24812012 GCA_020205615.1 Panax quinquefolius | reverse complement strand
ATATAAAGTAACTATGAATATTTTTATATAAAATATATATATGTAAACAAATATTCATATAAATATTTATAAATTTATCTCTAAACATTCATATAAATATTTATAACAAATATTCATATCTAAATTTTATAAATTTTAGATGAAATATTTATAAATAAATATTTGTTTATAAATTTTAAAGATAAATTTATATGAATATTTGTTTATAAATATTTATATGAATATTTAGAGATAAATTTATATACATATATATTAAAATATTCATAGAATTACGTTATATAAATATTCATAGTTATTGGGCCATTAAGCTACTACTAAGTAGTAGTTTCTAATTTTTTATTTAACTAAATAAATCTCAACATTAAAGTAAATTTTAGATGAAATATTTATAAATATATAAATTTAAAAGATAAATTTATATGAATATTTGTTTATAAATATTTATACGAATATTTAGAGATAAATATATATATATATATATATATGGTAATAGAATTTATCTAATACACAAAAAATATAATATAAAAAGCAAAAATATCACAACTAGGTTTTGAACCTAAATCCTATGGGTTATTGGGTCATTAAGCTACCACTAAGCCATTCTAATTTATTATTTAACTAAACTACCGTCAAAACTATTAGCGGTAGACAGTGTAACACATGAGCAAATGAGGAGCAAATGAGTAATTTCTCATGTTGCTACAGCTTGTAGCGGCATGGGAAAATCCATTTCAATCCGTGTCATCCAATGTTGCGATCAACAGTATAGATTATGGTTGTTGAAATAGTACTCGTGACAATGGATTGCCAATCATATTAGTTCCGGGCCTCCGACCCAAATAAACTCAACCTCATCAAACCTGATTATTATATTTATGCTTCCCAATGTTTCCTATTTCTAGATAGTAGTAGGATATACTTACAAGTACTCTCTCACTCCGAGAATGAAAGTGATGATTTATTTTATGCGAATTTAAAATATATATATAAAATGATAAAATTATTCATATTTAAATTCTCATCTAATTGCATATTTTTCTATACATGACTAGTGATATTAGATAAATATTTATAAATAATAAAATATGACATTTAATACTAAGGATATTACGCACAAATTATTGTAAAAAATAAATTATTTAATATAAGTAAATATTTAACTTGAGATTACATAAAATAATAAAAACTTTTATTCTTAGACATAGGAGTAACTTAAATCATGAACATATTTTTAAGTCCAAAATAAAACATAAAAAGAAGAATAGTAATGGTATACCCTTAAGAATTCCTAGTTCTCCTTTTACCTTTTTTTCCAAATATATTATAAAATTAAATTATAATACTATCAATTCTAAGAGAAAACATAGTAGATGTTAAACTCATCTATTCTACAAAAAGAGTTAACTTTGAGTTTATTTTTAGTTAATTTATGGTATCCCATAACTCAAAATGTAATGTAATTAAAATTTTAAAATATAATTTTATTCTTAATAATATTTTTTAAATAAGTTATGATATTAAATGTTTTATTTATTAAAATATTAAGTTACAATAATTTAAATTGACAATAAAAAAATTATAATAATTAAGACTCGTTTTGTAGAACAAATCACAAATCTGTTAAATTATTACTATTCTGCATTTTACAAAAAAGTTATATTTCAGGTTTGTTATTAACTAATTTATGACATCCTAAAATTAAAATTAAAATTTAAATCAATTTAAGTTTTTGAAATAATAATTTTATTTATAATATTATTTTTTAAAGAGGTTATATTATTAATTTTTTTATAAGTTAAAATGACACTCTCTTTTTTGAAACAAGTCCTTAATTTAGGAGCCAAAATTCATGTACGGATATTTTAATCAGAGAGCTACATGAACGTGGTCTGGGTCTGCATAAACAAATGGTTTAATCAGGAGCGCTGTGGCCTAGCTCACTCACTCTTATTTCATCAGCCGCAGAGAAAAAAAATGAAGAAAAAAATGACCTGCTTGATCGTTCTTTCCCCTCACTAGATCGATCGCGGTACCCCTAAGTCGGCGGCATGCATCTCAAGTTCGGCTGCGCCCCTCTTTCCCCTCACTCAGATCAGCCACGCCTCTTTCCCCTCTCTCTGAACTCCCTCTAACCCTAGCAGTAATGGCGGCATAGTGGTGGCGCTGTGGCGGCATAAATATTGGCGGTATTGTTATGGCGACCAGCTCTCTCTTCTCCTTCTCTTCTCCTTCTCTTTGTCTAATTGAAGGTTTTAATTTCATCCCTTGTTAATTTCTCCTAAAACTTAGGTTTTAATTTTTCCTGCTAATTTTTGTTATTTAGAGTCGATTTCTGTTGCAATTGGAATGATTGTATTGTTAATTTGTTAATTATTTCAATCATTACATATATAATTTCAAAATGTTGTGGAGATCTGTGCTACTTTTGTGATTTCTGGGATACTTTTTCTCTATTTTTGTGAGAAAGGCAACCATTTGTGGTTAGAACAACCTGCACAGCATATCACTATAACGACGATATGCAAGCTTTGGTCTATTCCTAAAAGTCTATTTTGGAAAAATCCTTACTCAGTTCCTCCAATAAACCCTCCCCAAATATCAACATATCACTATAAGCAATTGCTTATGGCTGAGAGAAAACTAAAGTTTACAACCCAAAAAAAACCCACAAATTATTTTATTGTTCTATTAACTTTCTAAATCTCCAGTTTCAAAGGACGTACACTGCAGGTGTTAACTCTATTCTTCAAATAGTTAGACATGCAATTTCACAATAATTAAATGTTGAAATTATCCTCTTTCTCTCTCTTGCATATTAGCCGCAACTATGTGTTATGTGGTTCCAAAATGCTTCGCCAAATTATGACGTATTAAAAGTTGTAGGTTGGCCTATAAATATTGCTTATTACGCTGGAAATATCACTATATTTTAAAAAGCACCATAACCCTCTCAGATTTATTTGATGGTAAGTAATAGAGTCAATACTTCTTTAATACTTCTTTTTTTGGACATTGACCTCCCTTAATATTAGCATCTCAATTTTTATTAGTTATAAAGTTGTCTTTACAGAGAGAAGAAAATAAAATGGAAGAGGAGTACTAGCAATATCAAAACTGGTCAACTCTTTTTCCTATCCTTTTTATATTCAAGAGATTTTGTTATAGAAACAAGGCAACTAACTACTACTGGCAAGCGTGGTCTCTGCTCTGCTCTAGCTGCTTGATGTTACAGCTAGTCCAACTGAACTCTGTGGCGGGATTATTAACTTATCATGACAACGGGTTTATCAAATTTTTATTACCCTTCTTTAATTTATTATTTTATTTTATGGATTAAAAGTAAATCTTTTGTCTCATGCTGAAGCCTTTATTGCGCGGGCTAGACGAAAATCCAGTGTACTATCTACGTTAAAACTTTACGGGTTGAGCCCAGCTCCGTATTTGGATCTTTTAGGAAATTAATGTCTCCAAAACAAGTCATATAAGTAATTAACTATTATCTGTTAACATTACGTCTCTTTTCTTCTTGTGTTGCTCTTGTTTGGCCGTGTGAAGAATTCTTCATTCTCTTAACATCTTCACTTGACTACTGAATGAATCTTTTAAGGTGAATTTTATTTTTGATGTATATTAGTTTGAGTAGGGTGTCATTTCTAATTATGTTGCACTTTAATGTTTATCAACACAATAGTATATAATACTATATACTCTCATAATAATGTTATGCACCAATGTTACATATATCTGTTTATAGTCTTTCCTGAGATGTATCCGGATGAATTCCTCTGTTAAAACCTCTCAATCCAAAAGTGTATTGAATGTGTTCCTGAAGGTCATATTCAATTCATTATCTCAACATTCTTTAATCAAGTTGTGACTCTTTCGACACATCCATATGGGTGTCGTGTGATATGAGACTCTTTTGTGGAACAGAGGTATTATTTTGTTAGTTGATTTTTTAGCTTAGCTAATCCTGCATTACTATGAGCTATGTATATAGTGACTGTTATTTGCATTATTGGATAAAAATTTGACCTTGATTCAAAGTTGGCAAGGTACTTAAAAGGAATGAGCTTGAATCCATGTAGTTAATAGAGCATAACTGTTTACAAGTGTTATGCTTGTATTCATTATCTGTCAACTGGTCTAACGAAAATAAATATGTGCTGGAGGGGACATCCTGGGTAACAACGGAGGGGAGGGACAAGACTAGGTATGGATTATATGAGTAGTCAAATGCAGGGAAACAAGTAATATATTAGCAGATTTCATAATGTTTACATTAAATCCTAAACGAATATAAAAAAAATTCAATAAATGTTATTGAATAGGACCAATTTAAAGCTATTAAGTGATTTTCTTAATAAATAATTTTGCTTTGCTATTCTAGTCCTTATTATCTTTCAGTTTGTGATGTTGATATTTGGATGCAGGCTGTAATAAAGCAATTCAGCGCTAGTGGTTATGAAAGCTCGGACGTCATGGTTATTGATGAGGTTGAGATGCACAGACATCATGAGTTGGAGAAACTGTACAGGTCTACTCGTTCAGGAAAGGTAAAGATGGGAGAACTGTTTCTTATGCATGAATACACACACACATCTGAAATGTGGCCCATATTTTGGTTTCTGATAAGTTGCTAACAGGATGTATAACATCACCCACTATTAATTAGGTTTCTCTTTCCTTTCCATAACCATGACAAAATTACATGTGTTCTCCTCTTTATAGGGAATATGTATTGAGATTTAGAAAGGAAAGGTAGGCTTGCTGAGACATTTGTTACAAAAACTATAGCGTTTTCTTTGCTTATTCTGGTTTAGAGAAAAACCAAAAGGGAAGCATTTAAATATGTAGCTGCAGGGTGGTTGTTCATGCTCAGAATTGTAGTTACTAAAGTTAGCTTCAAGTAGATAATGCAGTAAATGTGATATGTTTGGTGCAAATTTCCTAGAGTTGAAGTTTAACATAATGACTTGATATTGCATGGGTAAGCAACACAAAAATATGTTTTCAATTCTTTAGCATCTTTTGGTTTTATATTATTATTACCAAAAAATTAGATAAATGTGAAATCCTATTTGTAGCAACTTTTCTGTTATATAGTATTGTTATGTGTTGCCGGTTACCATTTTAATTTTTATTTCTTTATGTATTTATAGATATTTGATGGTGATGCATAGGGAGTAGGGACCAGCTGAGTAATTGCATCTTGATATCTTAATTATATTTGTAATGGTGATACAACTATGGGAAACACATGGCCATTTTTCTTTGGTTGGTCTTGTTGGTTCTTTGTATATTGGATGATTTGTGAATCTAATTGTGTAGTATTCTACTAACGTCCAACTTTTCGTGCTCACTTTTCCTTGAGTACTTTCGGTTATGAATTGTAAGATGTAACCAAAAACAACGGTTATATGGTTTTTTACATGTCTAGTATATAATGACTTGATCCAACTCTTCTCATTACCAATTGATTTTGAGTTAAAGAGCCTGATGTCTTTATATACTAGACTTTGGGCCCATTTTATAAATCTAACAGATTTGGAATTAAGTTATCTATATTATGATTAGATCTTTGTTGAGGCTACCCAATATTTACTCGTAGTGATTCTGTTTTTAATTTGTTTGGCATGGAATAATTGTTCATTATTCTTTATTTATTCAACTACTATTTTTCTCTCCATATTTTACATTTTGTAATGACACTCCTAGTTGTACTTATTTGGCTATTTTTCTTCTCTTTTTGTTTATTGTTCTGATCTTGACCCCTACCTTCTACTGTGTCCAGTTAATTCTTGTAGGAGTATGCTGCTCCAATAAGGGTGATGGATCTGATCCATTTGCAGACGTTTCACTACAGCCTTTGCCACAGTACACTATACCATCCGATGGGGTGACTATGACAAGTATCACTTGTACTAATAAAGGTCATATTTTCCTAGCTGGTCGTGATGGCCACATTTATTACAGTTAATTTTTTAGCCTTAAGGTTGAGGATCGGTCCTTCAAGGAATAAACCAGGACCAAACCTGAGGATCAATATGAAACCATTGTGCATTGAGATTATTTTTCCATCATAACCATTTATTGTTGTTATCATAAAATTATAATAGCACTTTAACGATTGTTTTTTGTTCAAATTTACACAAGTTTGGAACATATTCACTTTAATCGCCAAATCATTGATTGTCCCTGTGGTAACTATGGCCAGAGTTGACCCTCAGGTTAGATTAATATATACCAACTTTTGAGGTACTCAAGCAGTTGAGTTATTATTGGTGAACTAAACCATGTGAAGGTACTCATCCCTCTTCTTCCTTTAACATTTATAATGACATAAGCTTGCCACATAAGAAAGTTTTATATTTTGATATGTATAGATCAATGCTAAAAGGCTGGAGTTATCTGTTATATATGAAAATTAGTCTCTATTTGTAAGACAATAAAAGGGATCTACCCTGTATTTAGTCTGATGATAATGTTGAAAGTTTTAAAATCTATAATGAATTTATTTTGTCATATTTATATTCTGTTCTCTTGTAGTTGGAAGCAACAAATTCAACCTAACAATTTTTTTTCCATGTGCTATTCTCTCTTTTAAAGTATTATGAAATAGGAGCCAAGCCTTGACATTGTAGACTGTTTTACATGTGGATCTTCTGGTTATGCTATTTTTGGTGACTTGAATTTGTTAGAGAAATTGGTTATGAAGACAAATGCTCGATATATTTTCGTGGTGGAGTAGGTATGCTTGTTCATTTTTGTTTGTGATGACTTTGCTACTGATGCTTCAATATAATTTTGGACAACTGTCTCTTGTAGCATGCAATATTCCAGCGCCTGACTGAAGATCACGTATTTATCACAACAAAAGGATACCCTGATATTGTCACAAGGTAGCGTAGAAGTTTAAACAGTTCAGGTGAACAATAAAGCTGGTATTGGTTTGTTTCTAGATCAATTTCTAATTAAGTTAATAGACATGTTCATGGATTATAAATAATATAATAGCAATCAATATGAATTCATGTGTAATTGCAGGAAGATTTGATAGTGATCATGTTAGAGAAGTGCAAGCATTCTCTCCCTGTAGTTTAGAGACGAAATTATGAAGTGTATTCTCTTTATATATGTAGATATATACTTTGATTGAAGAACTGTGTTAGCTTTAGATGATTAATTGTAAAGATAATGAATGATTATATAGTGGATGATTTTATTAAGTTAATAATATTTTAGTTTTTTGTATTTTTGCCATTATTTGCTATGGGGACATTGAGCAAGCCAAGTATACAAAAAGAATGTCAAATTTTGATTTGGCAACAATTTAATTCGTTATCAAAGCATTGAACAAGTTTTAATATAGCAATAATTTTTTATACATTTAGCAACAATTTTTCGTTGCTAATGGCATTAAAAATATAATATTTGACAACGAAAAATTAACTTAATAACAACGGAGAGGATATTGTTGCTAATACTAAAATAAAAGGTAACATTTTTTATCGTTGCAAATCATATTAACTTTCGTTGAACATATAAAGAAACGACAACATATAATGTCGTTGCTAATCGACGACTTTCGTTGCTATTGAAAAATAACCAGCAACAAACATTTTCGCTGCTGATTCAGCATAATGTCAATGCTAAATAATATAATCAGCAACGAAAATCGTTGCTAAAAAGTTTACATTCCGCAACGAAAGCAAGCTTAGGTAACAATTTTCATAATTTATTGCAACGAAAAATGTCGTTGCAAAATGGTGTCAATTGCAACGAAAATGTATGGTCGTTGCAAAAAAAAGAGTTCATTTCGTTGCCAATTAGTAGGCTTTTGCAACGAAATGAGGTTTTTAGCAACGCCATTTTAATTATTTTGCAACAATACATTTTGTTGCTAAAGGATCGATGTCTCTGTACGAAAGCCAAATTTCGTTGCAAAATGTATTTCTTTTGGCAACGAAAAAAATACGTTCGTTGCGGAACAATTAGCAACTCTTATTGCGCAACGAAAGACGTAACAACAATAAAGTCGTTGCCAAAACCCTTTAGCAACGAAATTTGGCACCTTTAGCAATGAAAATCGGTTGTTGCTGAAGCCCCATTTTTTGTAGTGTTCTTCACAAGAATAAAAATTTTGAAATTGTGCTGAGGGGTTTTACAGACTATTGTCTGTCATTTTCGCAAAGGTTATATGGAAATTCATCCGCAAATCATCTTACCCTGAAGACACAGAGGGTGATTAGCCTAGTATGCCCAGGATCGGCCCGAATGTCTGGTTTTTATCTTTCTCGATCGCCAAGTATAAAACTTTACCTTAGTCTTATCAGATTCCTCACCAAAATAATTTGGTTCGGGAAATTTCTTTCAATGAACACTTAGAGTTTTCATAACATTAGTCTAGCTGAATCGAATGGCGTAGACTCATATCAGTAGTTCAATTCAATCGAATTATTTAGGTGTAGCCAAACCCCGTTGGCAAATTTAAAATTTTTGAAAATATTTTTGAGAATGACGTCATGATGTCGTACTATATCAACAGTCCTTTTGAGGATGCCGTCATCGTATGACTTTGTCATAACACATCATACAATAGTGGAACAATGATTTTTAGATCGAATTCACACTAAGTATTCCTGGATTTATAACTCTATCAACTTTTATGATCTCTGCACCAGGTTACATGGTACATAAGTGATAAATAAAATAAATTTTTATATTTCAAATTATTTGCGTCTAGCTGAAACAAGTAGCTTAGACTATACTTTAAACCGTTTCAAAAATGATTACGAGTCTACATTTTATTTTATTTTTTAAAAAAACACATAGTGCGTATTTAGCTTGATGTCATAATTTTGAAGTTTAGCATAGTTAGGAGTTTTGGAAAACTTATGTCTTCACTAATAATCATTTGCTTAACAATCTATCTGTTCCTATAATCTTTAATACTCCATTTACACACAACTATACCCAATTCGTCAAACCACACTTATGAGTCCATAAATTGCCACAATCATACGATTCATTTCTATATCTATGATCGTTTTGTTTTACGATCTTCTATCTCTGAACTTTTAGTCTTTTAGACTCTATATGTTCATAACTACTGTTCAAATTTATTATCAGAGTTAGGGAACTCTGTATCTTTTATAACCCGCCGAGATTCGTCTTAGAATCTTACCGACCAACTAACTCTATGTGAGTTAGATCTTATCCTAATCACTGCGGTTATTGGTCTCAAGTATTCCTACCTAAGGTTCATAACCAACAACTTTGATACCAACTGTGACGAGCCCCGAATCCGAGGTCCCGAATCACCGCGAATCCGGTTCGATAATTCTATACAACTATTACTTATTTGCGGAAGATATAAACATAATTTTTTTATACATTAAACTTACATGTAATCCCCAAGGTCGAGTAACCTTAACTTATACACAATACATAACTTATTTAACTTACAATAACATTAATATACAATACTGTTACAAATCTAATCGCGCACATTAAATTTATTTTGAACCGTCTTTAACCTTTTCAGATTCGACGATTCGCTTTTAGTCTGCGCAATGTTTATCATGATATAGCAAGGTGAGCATAAGATTGCCCAACAAGTTTAAGTTCAATAATTTAACGATATATCATGATTGAAAGAATCTGAATAATATGTTGGCTGTAATTCAACAATATAATTGTGAACTAGCATGAACAAACTTTTGAGTGAACAAGTATATAACATGAACAAATATATCTCGAACAGAAGGGTAATGAAGGTGATCACCTTTTCATACCGACTTATACATGCAATATGTACAGAGTAATAATTCTACAAATGGCAATCAAGAATGATTATCCATAAGCATATCTCGAATGAAACAACTCTTATTAGAGTTAAATAAAAACTTACTGAATCATTGATTATCGCTCACTTAATTTATAACGCTTTATCCGAAGACCTAATATTAGTAATATAGATCTCCAATATTAGAATAATATCATCATAATATAATAATATTATATATATATATATATATATAGATATACATAGAATAACCTAAACACATAACACATAACCATATCAGTCTATAACACTTAGAAGACTCGGTATCAAGTCAAACTATTGCAAATACCGAGTTGAACTGAGCCACATAATTCTAATATCCCTACTGGCCTAGTCGAATTAAATCTCAAGTTTAAGTTCAATTAAACTTTGCCTAACACTTAATAATTAACTTAAATAATTTTAATATTAGTCAAAATAATTTTCATAAGCTCGTAATAATTTTTAAATAATTATTACTATTTATCATGAATTTTCCATTATTAATATCGTATTTAAATGAATTAAATATCACATAATTCTTTTATCTTTAATATTTATTTATTATCAAATATTAATGAAATAATGTCATAATATTATAATATATTTTATAATATCATAAAGTATTTTAATACTTCAAAATCATATTTATATGATTTTAACATTTAAATCCATTATCCGATTATTGCTTTTAATATTAAAATATTACTATTTTCATGATAAAATATCAAAAGTTATATTTTATAACTTAAAATATTTTTATAACACTTAAATCATTTTTTATGATTTTTAAATCATTAATTCTATTTTACATAATTTATTTAATATATTTATTAAATAAACTAATTACCATTAATATTGATTAATTAATGAAATTCATCACAAAATATTAAAAGTCACTAAAATAACTTAAAATATTTTATTATACCATAATATTATTTTTCATGATTTTTCATGTATTAAAATCATTTTTAAATAATTTATTTAATATTATAATTAAATAAATTAAATACCATTTATATTCCAAAAATATTAAATATTTATGAAATATACTCAAAATAATTAAAAACTATTTTTCAGACATTAAAATAATTTTTCAGAATTTATTTTGTATTTTTAATAATTAAAAACCATTTTATTCGATTTATTAATTAAAATAAGTATTTTCCGAAATTAAATGTCGCAAAAGGGCCATATAGCGACAGAACTCTCGCTATAGGTGTTCTTAAGTCTGTTCTTGAGCTGCCCAGAACTTCAAGTCAGAATACTGGTTGGGTGGTTTGACCAACCATAAACCATGAATCTTGATGTATCTGGGAAATCTAGGGCATCATTATTGTAGTATGTATGTAATAATACAATTACCAACAAACATCATGGCTAAACAACGTCATATTAGAGAGATTTAAGCCTCACAAAAATTTGTCAGAGACTATTCTTCAAATTATGGGTTTTCCAAAAATGAAAAACAGATCAAGGTGTTAACTTTGAATCCTTGCTGTTTGCATTATGGGTCTTGTTTGTATGGTATCAAGGTTCTAACTTGTAGCCCTTATGTCAGGGTACAATACTATATCATCATATCAATATAACAGCAACACTAAATGAAGGTCTGATCCAGTCAAACTACCTGTCAGGAAACGCCCGTTGAAAATCTGGGTTACCAAGAATCTCCTTCCGGCCTTGATGGTCAACGCTAGTTTGACCTTAATTTAATCTGATTCCTTGTATGATCTGGGAGTTTTAGAGGCATGGATTAATAGTCCTAATGTCAGTCTATACAAATATAACAACAAAATGACCCAATATAATAACATTAGCCAGATCCATGACCTGCAAAGTGATTGTCAAACATCAAGATGAGTTCTGGGTTGCCCAGAAGCTCATTCTCGTGATCGGTCAACGCTGTTTAACTGATCATAACATGAGATCTAGAAACGATAAAACCCTGATTCAAGTTGCAGAACCAAGAACACATGACATACTACAAGTTTAAACATTTGAAACACTAAACACGTTAACATACACCGATCTATGAAGTCTGACATTTGCTTGTCATACGACATATAAATATTTTTCTAGATTTTTTAAAACATGATTTCGAGTACTTTGATGTTATGGATTTACTATAAAGAAATCCAGATCATCAAATGACACCCTCTAACACATATCTAAACAACAAACAACAACATTAACACAAAATTTTAAGGATTTCTAGAATTAGGGTTTATACCACTTTGATGTCCCATTTTTGATTCTGATCCCACTGACTTGATCTTATTAAGCTAAGGACTGACATTAGCTTATCTTATCTCATTTTCTCACTCTATATTTTTTGATTTTAGAGAGAGAATGTCTTAGAGAAAAATGAGAACTAAAGTGAGACTTTTCTCTCTCTTGAATCTATATAATTGATATGAATGCAATGTATGTTGGCTGATCTAGATGACTTATTGCTGGACAAATAAGTCTCAAGCTAGTGCTAGGGTTGGTGAACCACTCACTAGGACAACAAATACAAGTTATGTCCAATTATGCAACAAAGGGTAAAATGTCATTTCGCACACAAAATTAATGGCATACTTGTCTTTGTCCAAGCCCTTAGGGTTTAGGGTTTAAACCCTTGGGGTTTAGGAGTTGAACCCTTAGGTTTTGGCAATTTGATTTTTAAAATTTCCAATTATGTTTTAAAAATCAAAAATTAATATTTCTAAATTATAATTAGAATTTTCTAATTATATTAAAATTTCTTAATCATAATTCAAGTTTGCTTTAATTAGGATTAATATTTCCTAATTAATATTGCTAATTTAGCAATTAAATCCACAATTGTACATTAGGGTTTCTGATGAAATAATTAGGGTTTAAAAATTTGAAATTAGGGTTTACTAATTAATTAAGCTTTACCCTAATTAATATTATAATTAATTGCACTTGAGCATTATAATTATCATTTAAGTTCCCAGATTAGGGTTTCAAATATCCAGAATCTGAAATTAGGGTTTCCAGATCTGGTATTAGGGTTTTCTAATAATAAATTAGGGTTTCGAGTAATTCATTAGGGTTTTCCCTAATAAATTTATAATTAATGACGTTTAAACTTATTCATAGCATTTAAATTCTCGAATTAGGGTTTTCAATATTCGAATTAGGGTTTCGAATACCTGAAACTGAAATTAGGGTTTCCAGAACCGGTTTTAGGGTTTCTTGTTAATCGCTAGGGTTTTCTAACCGAACGTTGACGTTCTTAATATATACTTAAGGTTTGTTACAGATATCGTTTTATCTGGTTAACCCTTGACCCTTAACCACATTCTGAATACATAAATGACCATATTCACAGAACATAAACACGTATACACTTAATCCTAAATAATTCACCTAAATCCTTCACATAATTTTGAAATCTTCAAAATTCTATCTCAAAAATATCAAACGCATACACTTATTTTCTGTCTAGGTTCTAATATTGAACCTTAAATCAATAAATTAAAATTTTAAAATTTTTCTAAATTCTTGGGTTGTCACAAATACTACTGTAGCCAATTCCAAATCATGAGTCGGATAACCTTTTTCATAATCCTTCAGTTGTCTTGATGCATACGCAATTACTTTGATGTTCTGCATAAGAACACAACCCAAGACTTTATGTGAGGCATCACTATACACCACAAATTTACCTGTACTATCTGGTAATGACAACACAAGTGCCATGCTTAATTTCTTCTTCAAATCCTGGAAACTTTCTTCACATTTCTCTGTCCAAACAAATTTTACAGTTTTCCTTGTCAAATTTGTTAATGTAGTGGCTATCTTAGAAAAATCTTTAAATAAATCGTCTATAATAACTAGCCAGTCCCAAGAAACTCCTTACTTCCGACGGTGTTCTTGGTTGTTCCCAATTTATTACAGCTTCCACTTTTGATGGATCCACTGAAATCCCATCTATGTCAATCACGTGCCCAAGAAATTGCACACGATATAGCCAAAATTTGCACTTAGAGAATTTCGCGTACAACTTTTCCTTTCTTAGTGTTTCCAATGTCAAACGTAAGTGTTCCATGTGTTCTTCTTGAGTTTTGGAATACACCAGAATGTCGTCGATGAATACCACTATAAACTTATCTAAGAATGGTTTAAACACCATATTCATCAAATCCATGAATGCAACAGGTGCATTGGTTAAACCAAAAGACATTTCCAGAAACTCGTAATGTCCATACCGAATTCTGAATGACGTTCGAGGTATATCCTCCTTTCTCACTTTTAACTGGTGATACCCACTTCTCAAATCTATTTTTGAGAAGTATTTAACACCCTTCAACTGGTCAAACAAGTCATCTATTCTTGGCAATGGATATTTGTTTTTAATAATGACTTTGCTTAATTCTCTATAATCAATGCAAAGACGCATTGCCCCATCCTTCTTTTTCACGAATAACACCGGCGCTCCCCACGGTGATACGCTTGGTTGAATATACTTCTTGTCTAACAATTCTTGCAATTGTACCATCAGTTCCTTCATTTCTACCGGAGCCATTCTGTACGGGGCCTTCGATATCGGTGTTGTCCCTGACGCTAAATCGATCACGAACTCAATCTCTCTGTCAGGCGAAAGTCCTGGAAAATCTTCTGGAAACACATCCTCAAATACCTTCACCACTGGTATCTCTTCCAGTTTCACATTATTCTTCTAAGTATCGACTATGTAAGCTAAATAGCCCACAAAGCCTTTCTCAACAATTTCTTGGCCAACATAATCGTCAGACATTTCATTTGTCTAGGCGACTTACTACCAAAGAACACTACCTTTGACGGGGTCATAAGGTTTACACACTTCTTTTGGCAATCAATTACCGCTCCATATTTGAACAGCCAATCCATTTCCAAAATAACATCAAACTCTCCAAGTCTAATCGGAATCAAATCTACCATCAAGATATTCTCCTTAATGTTCACCCTACAGTTCTTGTATACGAATCTAACAGGGATTACCTCCTTATTCGCAATTTCTATGTTCAAAGGGAAATTCAATTCTTTTCTAGGCAATTCTAACCTCTTAGCAAATTTATCAGAGATAAATGAGCAAGTAGCATCCGAATCAAATAATGTATAAGCATTTATATCATTGATTGGGATAATACCTGACACCACATCTTTTGATTGCACAACATCTTGTACAGTCATGTTGAAGGTTCTAGCTGTGGATTTGTTTGATGTTGTAGGTCCAACAATTTCCCATGTACCTCCACTGTTTCTAGTTGTATCTCCAGCCTTCTTCTTAGGGCATTCACGAGCAAAGTGATCCTTGTATCTGCACGTGAAGCACACATTCTTCTTAGGTTGAGTGCAATTTAGGGCGATGTGACCCTCCTGGCCACAATTGAAGCATACTTGTTTCCCCATCAAGCACGCACCCTTGTGAAACTTCCCACATGTAGCACATGTTTTAAACTTCTTGTTTTGCTGGATACCCTGCTGGTTTCCAGCGCCCACGTTTCCATTCCACTTCCTCTTCAAGTTTTTGTTGTTATTTTCACCACTACAACCTCCATTCTTAATCTCCACCTCGTTCTTCTTCTTTTTCTGTTCCTGATTAAACTTTTTCACTGCCTTACACCCACCTTCAGTGAGGATTGCTTTCTCCATCACTACCGCGAAAGTCTTCAATTGGAACAGGGAAACCCTATTGTACAACCAGGGCTTCAGTCCCTGTTCAAACCTCTTCTCCTTGTGTTCGTTCGTACTGACTTGATAAGGCGCAAACCTCGCCAACTCATTGAATTTAGCGGCATATTCAGATACCATCATCGTTCCCTATTTTAGTTTCAAAAATTGCACTTCTAGGTGACTCTTCGAACTCTCTGCGAAATAGGTCTCGAAGAATATTTCTTTAAACCTATCCTAGGTCATTACCCTTGGCCCTTCACGAGTTTTATTGGCCTACCACCAATAACTAGCTTCTGCTTTCAGCATGAATATTGCGAAAGCAGTCTTCTGATCTTCCCCTACCCTAGTGACATCGAACACCTTTTCTATCTCCAAAATCCAGGTTTGTGCTTCGACTGGATTCATGGACCCACGAAATTCAAGTGGTTCAACTACCTTGAAATACTTAAACGTTGTTCCTTAGTTCTGTGGTTGATTCTGCAATGCTCCTGTCAGTAGCGCCACTAATTATTGAACGGGATTAGCATCAACATTATCGTTATTGTTGGTTCCTTCGGTGGTTCTTTGCCGTGGTGGTTGACGTCTGGGAGGCATTTTCTGTTAAAGAAACACTAATTAGATTATTATTCAACTCTTTTAAGTATTTTCTACTTAACTTGGCTCCACAAAAGAAATAGCCACATAATCACATAACACTTTGAATAAAATAACAACTTTTATTTATTCATAACCTCTTTGAAAATATAAAAACAATGGCATCACTGCTATTTACATTACTTTCCTGAACTACAAAAGTTTCAGGACAACATCATCATCATATCGCATAGGTTACATAACACTTGGGATTTATAATTTATTTAACATTTTATTAATCGCATAACAACTACGATGTTCTACTAAGATACTGCTTAGCCTTACTACGCTCATCCTCCATAATTCGGAACATTGTTCTGCGATCTAATATGTATGATGGCAGGGTCTCGAACTGAGTCGGATAACCCATGACCCGATCTTGAGCTTGATTAACCACGGTGTTGAATACTCTATTCATCTCTTCCATCTCCATTCTCTTTGCCTGTGCGTCTTTCACTGCTATCCCGACTCATTGAAACACTTCCTCATATGCATCTTCGGCTCTTGCCCTCTTAGTAGCTTCTTCCTTCAGTTTGTTTTTTAGTTTAGTGACCTCCTCGATTAGTTGTTCTTTCTCTCCTTCAGTCTGTTCTAGCTTCTCCTTGACATTAGTCAGTCATTCCTCACGATCCTGGATCTCGTCATCTTTCTGTGTCATTGCAGTCTGTTGTTCAGCTACTATCTCTTGTAATTCCTCGACTGTATCTTGAAGTTCCACGTTACGGTTGTAAACTTCATCGTACATTCGAGCAGCTATCAAGGTTAGTGGAGTCTCTACCTCCTCGTCCTCGTCATCCTCATACTCCTGTGGCAACTCAACGGGATCCTCTTCATCCGTCTCCACATCATCATCCTCACCTTCAACCACTGTGACCAACGGGGCTGACTCCCGTGGAAGTAGTTGTTCCCAAAAACTTGTGACACCCCCAAATCCTGATACTTCATTACCTCAAGATTGGGTGTTCACTTAATGAAAACATTCATATCTAACTACCCAATCATAATATAATTGAATAATAAAACCTACCCATACAGGATTACGTTAATAAAATTATCTCCCAGGTTATCTAACCTTTAATTACAATTAATCAAATGCGAAATTTAAAATTTATTACATCACATCATCTACTAAAAGTCTATCATCATAACGATAAAGCAAAATTACAAGACTTCATCACTTGTACATTTTTCCCTTTCATTTGCTAGTTGTAGGTTTATCTACCTTCTCAACCATAGCTGCAATAAGTGTATAAATATGCAAGAGTGAGCAGACAAAGCTCACTTGAAATAAAAAGAAATAACTTTACAACATTTACCAGATAATAGGCATAATAGAACTGAATAATATGTTCTATTAACATTACAACATTTGCCAAATAATAGGCTCAATAGAACTGAATGATATGTTCTATTAACATTCTTAAATATACTACTGAGGGTCTAATGACCACGAACCATGTCCACAGTTATAAGTAATCTTTCAACTTTAACTTTAATAGTCATATGACTATAAGGACTCCACGTACTTAGGGTGATCAATCCTTCGTACAATGTATTGTGCACAACCATTTCAACGCTAAGCGTAAACCCCTAAAAATAGGGTTGTTCATCTCAGTATTTAGAGTACAAGTCCGCACCAAAGAAAGTTTGGTTTGGATAAGCATTCAAGGGTAATTGAAGTTTAATGATCATCAACTAGGGAACTAGTTGAATCAATAATGCTTGATAACACAATAGTTGTTTAATAACAACATAACTTAGAACATTTGAGAATCATAGGTGAACTGACTATATTCTAGACTCATGCCTGAAATAACTAGAGAGCATAAGTATTGATCAAAATAAAGAAATGGTAAACCTTGGCTCGAACAATAATAAACTAGGTCTATAATCTTGTCAAATTAGAATTTTAGTTACCGAACATGCATTAGTTGATAAAAAGCTGGAAACAATGCTTACTCCACATGGTAATATGATATACAAAGTGATTGAACCATTCAACACAAAGAATTAAGGTTCAAGAAACATTTATTATAAAAGAATAAACTAAAGAAACTTGTTTAACTATAAACAAGATAGAGTAAGTCAAAAATGATTAGAATTCCAATAATTTAGAATTAAAACTTGCTCCATGTAATAGATGAGATTTTTGGAACTTGCATCATCATAAATAACTAGAGACAAGAAACTTGCTCAATTAAAAGAATGAAGTTACACAATGTAATAATAGAACTAACTCAACGAAAGTGTAAAGTTAGAAAACTTGCCTCGAGCGTAAGCTAAAATATTAAAACTCACGTCCACCTATACACAGTATTAAAACCACAACATCTATTAGACATACTAGTATTCACTTTTCAATATAAAACGCATTACTAGCTAAACTTGTTATTTTCGCACAAGTCTTATGCTACCATTTACAACCATCAGAATTTTCAAGTGTGTTAACCCTCACAACACCTATTTACTATTCATTACGCTTAATAATGCACAACATGTCATTTTTATAGTTTACTATTCATTTAAAGCTTTGAATTTACTAACCACGTATAAAAACTATGTTTTAGCCTTGTTGTTACGTGTTGGACACATTACCATTACCTTTAGCTAAGCTACAAAGAAAGACCAAAGTCTGTAGAATTAGCAGACTTCAAGAAATCGAATATGGGCATTGGCGCCGGCGGTAGTGCGATTTTATCTTCTTGCGATGCAAGGCCTTGCGCTCTCGGCATGCAAGCGCCCAGCGCCTAAAAATTTCACATGCGATGCGTCTGTAACTTCGATTTTGCGTAGCGAGCTTTGACACTTTTCTTAAGCCAACTAAAATGAATTTCACCCACCAAACAGTGATAATAACACATAAAATAAATATACAACTATCATAGACATGATTGCTAACATATTCAACCACTTAGCACAATTTAACAACCACTAAAACTATTTTAATTTCTCAATTTTCATGTTTTCATGAAAAACTCAATTTTCTTGACATTCATCCTAAAAATCATCACTGTGAATTCAATACACGACCAAATCATCTCATTCAATTTACGTTATGCTCGTATCTCAATGAACTAACATATACAAGCTTCAATTTATACTTTCACATACAAATTGGCCATTAAAATTGATACTTATATTGCTACAAACATATATATACTGACAAAATTTCTACTGATATTCGAAATTATCATGAATTTCTAGTTTAAGCACAACCTCTAATCACCATATACTTATATAATCACAAGTAATCACATTGTATATCAACAATTTGCAATTTACAGATTATATAAAAGTTTGACGTAGCCTCACACACACACACACACACACACACACACACACATATATATATATATATATATATATATATATATATATAACACTAAGGTTGTGAACATACCTTCAATTTCTAATACAATCGCTGCTAATCACTGGAATTTACTGTGAAAACTCTTAAGACTCTCTCAATTCTCTCACAACTTCTCTCTCAACTTTCTGAACTCTCAAGCTTGGAAAATAGAATGCGTAATAAGAAAATCAACTAATATTCAAGCGCAAGAATAAAACTGATAACCCTTAATAACACTACTAATTGCAAAATCAGTTACTAACGTATATAATATAAATATATTATATTTATTATTTTAATTTATTTTATTTATATAATAATTCAAAATTAAAAAGGAAATCCAAAAGCCATAGGGCCTTATTTGGCAAATACCATTTTAAATTAAACACTTGATACCATTAAGTCTTGTTTGGCACAACCAAATTAAACTACTTTACTTTAATTTATTTTAATAACTCCTTATAATATAGTTATTTGTCACACTATATTTAATTAAACTTTCATACTTAATTTATTAATTCAATTAATTAAATAATTCATTTATTCACATAACTCTATACAAATACTTACCATCAAATTGAAATATCAATATAATAATAATTTCCTTAACTCATTAACTATTTATTTAACAAATAATTAACTATACAAAATTAAATCAATTAAAAAATACTTATTCAACGATAAACACATCCATTAAATATTTATATAATTCAATAAATATTTAATATTACAATTAAAATTCTGGAATGTTACATCATTCCCTCCTTAAAAGGATTCTGTCCTCAGAATCACAATTCAAACAATCAAATCGTCACATTCTTCCCTACTTACAAAGATTCTGTCCCCAGAATCGAAGACATCGATTAAACAAATAACTCAGGGTAATTTTTCATCATTTCAGCTTCGAGTTCCCACGTTGCCTCTTCGACATTGTGGTTTCTCCATATCACCTTCACAGATGGTATCACTTTATTTCTGAGCACTTGTTCTTTCCTGTCGACTATCTGGATAGGAATCTCTTCATAAGACAAATCTTTATCGAATTGCAATGGTTTGTACTCGAGCACGTGCTTGTAATCAGGTTTATACGGTCGTAACACCAAAATATGAAAAACATTATGAATGTTTTCCAACTCTGGAGGTAGAGCTACCTCATAAGCCACTTCCCCCACTCTTCGTTGTATTTTGAAAGGTCCAATAAATCTTGGGTTGAGCTTTCCTTTCTTGCCAAAATTAATTTTTCCCTTCCAAGGATAAACTTTTAGGAAAACGAAATTTCTTACTTCAAATTCGCGATTATGCCTATGTTGATCGACATACTTTTTCTGTCTGTCTTGGGCTGCTACCAATCTTGTCCTGATGAGTTTGACAACTTCAGCAGTTTGTTGTACCAGTTCTGGTCCTAACAGTTGGCATTCACTGACTTCATCCCAACACAGTGGAGTTCTGCACTTTCTGTCATATAATGCCTCATAAGGCGGTATGCCGATGCTCGCGTGGTAACTATTGTTGTAGGCAAATTCTACCAACGGTAAATGTTCATCCCAGCTTCCTTTGAAATCCATGATGCATACTCTCAGCATATCTTCCAACGTTTGGATTTTTCGTTCGCTTTGCCCGTCGGTTTGTAGGTGGTATGCTGTACTCATTCACAACTGTGTTCCCATACATTCTTGTAGTCTCTTCCAGAAGTTTGATGTGAACCTTGGATCTCTGTCAGATATAATTGACACTGGAACCTTGGATCTTTGTTAATCACGTGCCCAAAAAATTGCACACGATCTAGCCAAAATTCGTACTTAGAAAATTTCGCGTACAACTTTTCCTTTCTTAGTGTTTCCAATGTCAAACGTAAGTATTCCACGTGTTCTTATTGAGTTTTGGAATACACAAGAATTTCATCGATGAATACCACTGCAAACTTGTCTAAGAATGGTTTAAACACCCTATTCATCAAATCCATGAATGCAGCAGGTGCAATTGTTAAACCAAAAGACATCACTAGTAACTCGTAATGTCCATGCCGACTTCTGAATGTCGTTCGAGGTATATCTTCCTTCCTCACTTTCAATTGATGATACCCACTTCTCAAATCTATTTTCAAAAAGTATTTAGCACCCTTCAACTGGTTAAACAAGTCATCTATTATTGGCAATGGATATTTGTTTTTAATAGTGACTTTGTTTAATTCTCTATAATCAATGGAAAGACGCATTGACCTATCCTTCTTCTTCACGAATAACACCGGTGCTCCCCACGGTGATACGCTTGGTTGAATATACTTCTTGTCTAACAATTCTTGCAAATGTACCATCAGTTCCTTCATTTCTACTGGAGTCATTCTGTACGGGGCCTTTGATATCGGTGTTGTCCCCGGCGCTAAATCAATCACGAACTCAATCTCTTTGTCAGGTGAAAGTTCTAGAAAATCTTCTGGAAACACATCCTCAAATTCCCTCACCACTGGTATCTCTTCCAGTTTCACATTCTTCTTCTGAGTATTGCTATGTAAGCTAAATAGCCCACACAATCTTGACTTAACAATTTCTTGGCCTGCATTATCGTCAGACATTTCATTTGTCTAGGCGACTTGCTACAAAAGAACACTACCTTTGACGGGGTCATAAGGTTTACACACTTATTTTGGCAATCAATTACCGCTCCAAATTTGAACAGCCAATCCATTCCCAAAATAACATCAAACTCTCCAAGTCTAATCGGAATCAAATCTACCATCAAGATATTCTCCTTAATGTTCACCCTACAGTTCTTGTATACGAATCTAACAGGGATTACCTCCTTATTCGCAATTTCTATGTTCAAAGGGAAATTCAGTTCTTCTCTAGGCAATTCTAACCTCTTAGCAAATTCATCAGAGATAAACGAGCAAGTAGCACCCGAATCAAATAATACATAAGCATTTATATCATTGATTGGGATTATACCTGACACCACATCTTTTGATTGCACAACAACTTGCACTGTCATGTTGAAGGTTCTAGCTATGGGTTTGTTTGATGTTGTAGGTCCAGCAATGGCCCATGTACCTCCATTGTTACCTCCATTGTTTCTGGTTGTCTCTCCAGTCTTCTTCTTAGGGCATTCACAAGAAAAGTGATCCTTGGATCCGCACGTGAAGCACACGTTCTTCTTAGGTTGAGTGCAATTTGGGGCGATGTGACCCTCCTGGCCACCATTGAAGCATACTCGTTTCCCTATCAAGCACGCATCCTAGTGAAACTTCCCGTATGTAGCACATGCTTCAAACTTCTTGTTTTGCTGGTTACCCTGCTGGTTTCCAGCGCCACATTTCAATTCCACTTCTTCTTCAAGTTGTTGTTGTTGTTGTTTCCACCACTACCAGATCCATTCTTAATTTCCACCTCGTTCTTCTTCTTTTTCTGTTCCTGATTGAACTTTTTCACTGCCTCGTCCCCACCTTCAGCGAGTAATGCTTTCTCCATCACTGCTGCGAAAGTCTTCAATTGGAACAGGGAAACCCTACTGTATAACCATGGCTTCAGTCCCTGTTCAAACCTCTTTGCTTTGCATTCATCCGTTCTGACTTAGTAAGGCGCAAACCTCACCAACTCGTTGAATTTAGCGGCATATTCAGATACCATCATCATTCCCTGTTTTAGTTCCAAAAACTACACTTCTAGGTGACTCTTCGAACTCTCTGGGAATAGGTCTCGAAGAATATTTCCTTAAACCTATCCCAGGTCATTACCCCTGGCCCTTCATGAGTTTTATTGGCCTGCCACCAATAACTAGCTTCTGCTTTCACCATGAATGTTGCGAAAGTAGTCTTCTAATCTTCCCCTACCCTAGCGACATCGAACACCTTTTCTATCTCCAAAATCCACGTTTGTGCTTCGACTGGATTCATGGACCCAAGGAATTTAGGTGGTTCAACCGCTTTGAAATCCTTAAACGTTGTTCCTTGGTTCTGTGGTTGATTCTGTAAACGCTCCTGTCAGTAGCGTCACTAATTGTTGAACGGGATTATCATCAACATTGTCGTTATTGTTGGTTCCTTCGGTGGTTCTCTGTCGTGGTGGTTGACGTCTGGGAAGCATTTTCTGTTAAAAAACACTAATTAGATTATTATTCAACTCTTTTAAGTATTTTCTATTTAACTTGCCTCCACAGAATAAGTAGCCACATAATAACATAACACTTTGAATAAAATAACAACTTTTATTTATTCATAACCTCTTTGAAATATAAAACAATAGCATCACTGCTATTTACATTAATTTCCTGAACTACAAAAATTTCAGGACAACATCATCATCATATCCCATAGGTTACATAACACTTGGGATTTATAATTTATTTAACATTTTATTAATTGCATAACAACTACGATGTTATACTAACATACTGCTTAGCCTTACTACGCTCTTCCTCCATAATTCGGAACATTGTTCTGCGATCTAATACGTATGATGGCAGTGTCTCGAACTGAATCGGATAACCCATGACCCGATCTTGAGCTCGATTAACCACGGTGTTGAATACTCTATTCATCTCTTCCATATTCATTCTCTTAGCCTGTGCGTCTTTCACTGCTATCCCGGCTCGATGAAACACTTCCTCATATGCATCTTCGGCTCTTGCCCTCTTAGTAGCTTCTTCCTTCAGTTTTTTCATTAGTTCTGCGACCTCCTCGATCAGTTGTTCTTTCTCTCCTTCAGCCTGTTCTAGCTTCTCCTCGACATTAGTCAGTCGTTCCTCACGATCCTGGATCTCGTCAGCTTTCTATGTCATTACTACTATCTCTTGTAATTCCTCGACTGTATCCTTAAGTTCCACGTTACGGTTGTAAACTTCATCGTACATTCGAGCAGCTATCGAGGTTAGTGGAGTCTCTACCTCCTCGTCCTCGTCATCCTCATCCTCCTGTAGTAACTCAACGAGATCCTCTTCATCCGTCTCCACATCATCATCCTCACCTTCAACCACTGTGACCAATGGGGCTGACTCCCGTGGAAGTAGTTGTTCCCAAAAACTTGTGACACCCCCAAATCCCGATACTTCATTACCTCAAGATTGGGTGTTCACTTAATGAAAACATTCATATCTAACTACCCAATCATAATATAATTGAATAATAAAACCTACCCATACAGGATTACGTTAATAAAATTATCTCCCAGGTTATCTAACCTTTAATTAAAATTAATCAAATGCGGAATTTAAAATTTATTACATCACATCATCTACTAAAAGTCTATCATCATAACGATAAATCAAAATTACAAGTCTTCATCACTAGTACATTTTTCCTTTCCTTTCTTAGTTGTAGGTTTATCTACCTTCTCAACCATAGCTGCAATAAGTGTATAAATATGCAAGAGTTAGCAAACAAAGCTCACTTGAAATAAGAATAAATAACTTTACAAAATTTGCCAAATAATAGGCTTAATAGAACTGAATAATATGTTCTATTAACATTACAATATTTTCCAAATAATAGGCTCAATAGAATGAATGATATGTTCTATTAACATTCTTAAATATACTACTGAGGGTCTAATGACCAGGAACCATGTCTACAGTTATAAGTAATCTTTCAACTTTAACTTTAACAGTCATATGACTATAGGGACTCCACGTACTTAGGTGGATCAATCCATCGTACAATGTATTGTGCACAACCATTTCAACGTTAAGCGTAAACCCCTAAAAATAGGGTTATTCATCTCAGTATTTAGAGTACAAGTCCGCACCAAAGAAAGTTTGGTTTGGATGAGCTTTCAAGGGTAATTGATGTTAAATGATCATCAACTAGGGAACTAGTTGAATCAACAATGCTTGATAACACAATAGTTGTTTGATAACAACATAACTTAGAACATTTGAGAATCATGGGTGAACTGACTATATTCTAGACTCATGCCTGAAATAACTAGAGAGCATAAGTATTGATCAAAATAAAGAAATAGTAAACCTTGGCTTGAACAATAATAAACTAGGTCTATAATCTTGTCAAATAAGAATTTTAGTTACCAAACATGCATTAGTTGATAGCAAGCTGGAAACAATGCTTACTCAACATGGTAATAAGATATACAAAGTGATTGAACCATTCAACACAAAGAATTAAGGTTCAAGAAACATTTATTATAAAAGAATAAACTAAAGAAACTTGTTTAACTATAAACAAGTTAGAGTAAGTCAAAAATGATTAGAATTTCAATAATTTAGAATTAAAACATGCTCCATGTAATAGATAAGATTTTTGGAACTTGCATCATCATAAATAACTAGAGACAAGAAACTTGCTCAATTAAAAGAATGAAGTTACACAATGTAATAATAGAACTAACTCAACGAAAGTGTAAAGTTAGAAAACTTGCCTCGAGCGTAAGCTAAACTATTAAAACTCACGTCCACCTATACACAGTATTAAAACCACAACATCTATTAGACATACTAATATTCACTTTTCAATATAAAACGCATTACTAGCTAAACTTGTTATTTTCGCACAAGTCTTATGCTACCATTTACAACCATCAGAAATTTCAAGTGTGTTAACCCTCACAACACCTATTTACTATTCATTACGCTTAATAATGCACAACATGTCATTTTTATAGTTTACTATTCATTTAAAGCTTTGAATTTACTAACCACGTATTACAACTATGTTTTAGCCTTGTTGTTACGTGTTGGACACATTACCATTACCTTTAGCTAAGCTACAAAGAACGATCAAAGTCTGCAGAATTAGCAGACTTGAAGAATACGAATATGGGCCTTCGACGCGATCAGTGTCCGGGTTTATATTTTCAGCGATCTGGCACATTGCTCGCAATACTCATGGCGCTTGCGCTCTAAGGGTTACTGCGGTCACATGACGTATAAAACTCGATTTTGCGTAAGCGAGCTTCGACACTTTTCTTAAGCCAACTAAAATGAATTTCACCCACCAAACAGTGATAATAACACATAAAATAAATATACAACTATCATAGACATGATTGCTAACATATTCAACCACTTAGCACAATTTAACAACCACTAAAACTATTTTAATTTCTTAATTTTCATGTTTTCATGAAAAACTCAATTTTCTTGACATTCATCCTAAAAATCATCACTGTGAATTCAATACACGACCAAATCATCTCATTCAATTTACGTTATGCTCGTATCTCAATGAACTAACATATACAAGCTTCAATTTATACTTTCACATACAAATTGGCCATTAAAATTGATAATTATATATCTACATATGAAAACATATATATATTGACAAAATTTCTACTGATATCCGATATTTCATGAATTTCTAGTTTAAGCACAACCTCTAATCACCATATACTCATATAATCACAAGTAATCCCATTATATAGCAACAATTCAACAATTTGCAATTTACAGATTATATAAAAGTTTGTCGTAGCCTCATACACACACACACACACACATATATATATATATATATATATATATATATATATATATATAACACTAAGGTTGTGAACATACCTTCAATTTCTAATACAATCACTGTTAATCACTGGAATTTGCTATGAAAACTCTTAAGACTCTCTCAATTCCCTCACAACTTCTCTCTCAACTTTCTGAACTCTCAAGCTTGGAAAATAGAATGCGTAATAAGAAAATCAACTGATATTCAAGTGCAAGAATAAAACTGATAACCCTTAATAACACTACTAATTGCAAAATCAGTTACTAACGTATATAATAGAAATATATTATATTTATTATTTTAATTTATTATATTTATATAATAATTCAAAATTAAAAAGGAAATCCAAAAGCCATAGGGCATTGTTTGGCAAAAACCATTTAAAATTAAACACTTAATACCATTAAGTCTTGTTTGGCACAACCAAATTAAACTACTTTTCTTTAATTTATTTTAATAACTCCTTATAATATAGTTATTTGTCACACTATATTTAATTAAACTTTCATACTTAATTTATTAATTCAATTAATTAAATAATTCATTTATTCACATAACTCTATACAAATACTTACCATCAAATTGAAATATCAATATAATAATAATTTCCTTAACTCATTAACTATTTATTTAACAAATAATTAACTATACAAAATTAAATCAATTAAACAAATGTTTATTCAACGATAACACATCCATTAAATATTTATATAATTTAATAAATATTTAATATTATAATTAAAATTCTGGAATATTACAGAAACAGAGTCGGTTACCAGTGATGACATTTGATGCCGCCATTGATTTCTTTCCACTGAGGATGGTTGAGCGATTTTGAAAGCTAGGGTTTCTGCTGGTAGAGAGAGAGAATGAGAGAAAGGAATAAGCTTTTTGAACTTCTGATTTCAAAAAGATATTTTCAAACTGTACTTGTAGCTTCCCTCCTTTCCAGTTTCTTAGTGGGGCATTTGTCATGTTCTGCTTGGCTCCATGATTTTAACTGAAGTGGAATGTACTGAATTACCCTTAGCTCCTCCTGAGCTAGTGTATTACTTGGGAGGACTACGATTGTCGAGGTAGCACTATGCTCGTTGAGGTAGTCTTTATGATCGTTGAGTCTGTACTGGGATCGTTGAGTCCACTGCTGAGTCTGGTCGGGTCCTTGTGAAGAACTTTTGACTTAGCATTTCTCTCAAATTAAGATAGCTCAGGAAGGGCCAACCTCTTAGAGTGAGTTAAGGGTTAGGTTTGTTCCTGAGGTGCTTGACAGAGAGATTAATTTAATTTGTTGAAACTTTGTTATCACAGGATGCTTCTTTGTTTTGTTGATAGAGCTCTGCGATCATGATCTTTCATATCACTGCAACTCTACGATCGTGGACTTTCTTTGGTCATGTCTACGATTTTGAACATAGCCTTTATATCTGCATGGTTAGCACAAACTAGAGCGTATATTTTATGGTTGTAGATTTAGCATGCCTAACTCACTTATCAATTTATTAAATCTGGATTCATCTAGAGGCTTTGTAAAGACATCAGCAAGTTGATTTTCAGTAGGGATATATTGTAAAGATATGGTTCCATTTTGCACATGATCCCTAATAAAATGATATCTTATTTTTATATGCTTAGTCCTAGGATGCATGACAGGATTATGTGTTATTGTTATAGCACTTGTGTTATCACAATGAACAAGTATAGATTTGAAATCAAACTCATAGTCTGCTAGCTGATTTTTCATCCATAAGATTTGAGCACAACAGTTGCCAGCAACAATGTATTCAGCTTCTGCAGTTGAAGTAGATACTGAGTTTTGCTTCTTGTTAAACCAGGACACAAGTCTGTTTCCTAGCAAATGACAGGTGCCACTGGTACTTTTTTTGTCTATTTTGCAACCTGCAAAGTCAACATCTGTATATCCTGTTAGTTCAAAGGAGGACTCCTTGGGATACCAAAGTCCCAAGTGAGGTGTACCCTTGAGATACCTGAAAATCCTTTTTACTACAATTAAGTGTGACTCGTTAGGATTAACTTGAAATCTAGCACATATGCAAGTTGCAAACATTATGTCTGGTCTACTGGAAGTTAGATATAGAAGAGATCTAATCATACCTCTGTATTGGGTTATATTAATACTTTTACATTTTTCATCTTTGCCAAACTTGGTTGCTGAAGCTATTGGGGTTTTCATGGGAGAGGCTGATTCTATGCCATATTTTTTAAGTAAGTCTTTAATGTACTTGGCTTGGTTTATGAAGATTCCTTCATCAGTCTGCTTTACTTACAGTCCAAGGAAGAAGTTCAGCTCACCCATCATGCTCATTTCAAACTTGGTATGCATAAGATCAAATCTCTTACATAATTTTTCATCAGTAGAGCCAAAGATAATGTCATCAACATATATTTGAACTAATAAGACTTTGTCTTTATGCTTTCAAAGAAATAATGTGGTATCTACTGTGACGCCCCCAAATCTGGGTATCTTCCAACCCGACAGATGGTGCTACATGGTACTCATAACTACATTCATTTTACTGAAACGACATTAGAATGTGTGTTACAACGACATTCTTATTACATTAATAATAATAAATCTCATTTCCAGGTTCTGAAACCATTACATTCTTTATTCATCATAATATAATACATATACTTACTAGTCTATTACAAGATAAACTAATCATTCATCTTTGCCTTGCCTTTATCTCTACTGGAAACCTCAGTTCGCTTGTCTTTAGCTGCATTCACATGGTTCAAGCAAGAGTGAGCATAACAAGCTCAACAAGTATAACAATTTCTTGTAGAAAGCATGCTTGAAACATAGGAATAGTATATCTTCAATAACTGGATAATAGTTACAAAGTACTATCAATAACTCAAAATAGCATTTCTTTTCCTTTAAAACATTTTACAATAACAATATTCAGTTAAACATCAATTCTGGTCCAAGACCATGAGCGTTTCATAATTTCTTTGAAAAGGACAACCCGGCACGAAGTCCGTAAGTCCGGCATAGCTTACGAGCACTTCTAGGTGATCAACCTATAGTACTCTATGTTGATCAACACTACATTCATTAAACGCGTGTACGTTTAAGTTGTGGCAACCTCACGTGCCCATCGAATACTCGATGAAAATACATTTGTTTATTCATACACAGGCTTACCTTGAATCCGTACCAAACAATTGGCGTAGGATAGCGTTACCAATTCTATATGGAAAACTTGTAAAGAAATCAATCAACTCTTCAAGATTTAGTCTATCCAAGGAAAAAATGGCATCGACTCTTTCGTAAAACCATTCATACATCTCAAAACAGGAATCACAGAAAACTTGGCTAACACGAAGGTTAGACAAGCGTTTAACAAACTTGCCTTCAGCGTCTGCTATAGTATAATTACTTTTCCTTTTGAGTCTTTACGGTCTCTACAACACATAACCACATAACATACCACGTTAGGTCATTAATGAACGTACATGGTTCCTAATGAATCTTACCCTTCTTCTCAATCTAATCATGTATTAGATTTGTTATTATTGGTTCCGACTTGCCGTCGTTCTTTTACATCGTTCTTACCAACTTATTTTCTTTTTATCACTTAATTGAAATTATTTTATTAATACAACTCGTTTCGAGTTAATCATCTTTTCTCACGGCTTACTAACGTCCTTACGTTATTAATCGACACTTGATCGTCATTAGTGAAGTACCAATGTTGAATATCATTCATGGTTTACTTAATTACTGTAAGACCCCAACTTTTTAATGAATAAAATCAAATTTTCTCTATTTATTATTTTGAATAATAAAGTGTTAATTTGATATAATACTTTGGTTATGGGTGAAATGTGTAAATTTTGCAAAATAAGCAAGTGGTTATAAAATATTCATTTTGTCGAGAAATATTCGTTTGGTCGTGGAATATTCTTGTTGTTGGGGGAATATTAAATACGAGGCGTCACGTTAAACCATTATGGGCCCCATAACGGATAACTAGTAGGATGAAGAAAATGAAAATTTGAGTTTTTATAAATAAATCTGGCGTAATGGTTACCGTTAACCTTCATTCGAATACACAGTGGTTAAAATACGAATGTCTGGCGTGGTGGCACAAGAAAGTACATGGTATTGCATGCGGTATTTTGAATTATTGATTCTTACGTAAGAAGGCACTACTCAATAATTGTTACAGTAATTACTGTTCAATATTTTATTTTAATGATTCAATAATTGTTGCATTGATATTTTATATTATTGTTGTCAATAATTATCACTGCACAGTATCTCCATTATCAGATCAATGATTCATATTATTTGAATAATATTATTAGATAGTATTATTGGCAATGTCTAAGCAAGTTCTGTCTAGGAAAGGGGGTTGGTCACCTAATTGCGCGCCAATAAGGAGAAATCCTTATCGGAAAGCCCCCTCTTTCCTAGGAACGATCTGGTTGTCATAATTGTGATTCTCTAATATTATTTGTGAATAATTAGTTATTGATTTATATGATAAGGAAATATTTAATTTATGTGGATATAAATGATGGATATATTTATTGTGGTTATAAATGATGGAATTAATGCTGAGGTGTTTTATCAGTATTTTGTTGGAATGGAGGTTTTGAAAATCGTCTGTATGTGGATTTCGGTCATTTTTCGTTTGGAATTTGGAAAAACTTAAACTTACAAAGTTGTAGAGAATTAAATTTCCTATGGAAAGCATATGAGATTTGAATTATTTTGATAAAAGGGCTATTTATTATGAATTGTTGAAGTTTTGGAAAATAAAATATTTTTATTAAAAATATGGTGGGCCCCACTTTTGGTTGGTGAGTAATGAAATGTGCTGAAATTTATTTTCAAAAGTGGTGGGCTTGACTAGTAGCAGGTAAAGACATCAGGTAGCAGGTTAGTCTACTATGACGCTCTAAGCATTTTCCTATAAATAGGGTGCTTAGTTAGAATTGAAAATCACACCAGAAACAAGTTTTCTCTCTTTCTCTCTCTATATTATCGAGCGTATTTTGTGAGTATTTAGATACTTTGTGAGTTGCTATTCATCAGTGCAAGTTTCCTTCAGGCTTATATCGATATTCCAATCAGAAGTACTGATATTTTGAGGTAAGGGATGTTATTTTATTCCTAATGATGTTATTCTTTCAATATCATTATACCAAAATATTGGTTTAAATTTTATTGTGGAATTTCTACCTTTTTGTATCGGGGTTACTATTCACATATACGACACTATTCACGAATACTGCACTATTCACCAAAAAATAAAATTTCCTCCTTTTTGTCCAAGATGTCTATTATGGTTACTATCTTTGATTGTATCCATGTTTTGATCTTTATTTTTGAATTTTGCTTCACAATTGGTTATTATGGAGTATTATTGAACTTGGATAAACTGTAATACGAATCCCTAATATTGTCCTTTTATGTTACTGGATTCGTTCTCTAAAATGTTTTTCATCATCCTCAGTCCTTAATGGTGATACTTAATGAATATCTTTGGCCTGTAGTGCAAAGATGAATGATTACCTGATGAATATCTGTGGCCCGTAGTGTAAAGATGAACAGATGTTGAGATGAACATGACCAACTGGTGATACAAATGAATATCTTTGGCATGAAGTGCAAAGATGAATATTTGATTCAAGATGTATATTGATTGATGTTATAGGGATAAAATATCGATGACGGACTTTTAAATCTAAGAAGATAGTAGAATTCTTTCTCTACTTGACTCTTCTAATGGATTGCTGTTTCTGCTACAGTTGTTGATCTAAAACTTGTTGTCTACTATATTTTATCAGATTTTTCCCTGTTGAAGACTAATGATAAATTGTTTTATATTATCTTAGTCATAATATTATTTACTGGGCTAGTTGAGCTCACCCTTTTCCTTTTTGTTCCATTTTTTTTCTCAGGAGGTTAGTACATAGCAAGAACTAGTTGGGGTATGGAGTGATGGTTCAGGATAGTTATTTAAGTAGTCCTCAATATTTTGTAAAATAGTGTATCAATAATTATAATGAGGACTTCTTTTGAGTTTGTATACTGTCTATTAGACAATATTTGTATCCAAACTCACAGTATATGTGTTGTCGTATTTTGCACGACAATTGTATTACTGAAGTTGTATTTGTTTCTGTACCATGTATTTGACGACTCAGAATGGGTGATGTATACCTATTTTGGGGGCATCACAATTACCCTTCACGTTCTTCGTTTGATTATTCTTTCTTTCAACCTCTGGTGTATTACTTAAGGTTATACATCCTAAATGAAGTTTCATTAAGTCGATTAAGAATTTACTTTACTCTTCATTCACTTCTCCTTTACTTTACATGCAAAACCATCCTTTTTTATGCTTCACTTGGTGCTGGCGTTGCGGCGCTAGCTATTGCTCTACAACTCGCGCTGCAGCGCGGGTGTTTTGTACCTAGGACTCGCTCACGGCGTTGCGGCGCCATCTCCTTTGATATTAGCCACGTTGCGACGCCAATTAACAGGGGACTATGTCCGGTCTCGCGCTACGGCGCGGGACTTTCTTCTTTGAGTCGCGCTGAGGCGCAGACTCTGTGAATCAGACAAATTTGACAGATTTTTCATTTTGTGAGATTCCCGGACTCGTAACTTCTTCGTTATAAGTTTGAATTGTCTCGTTCAAGAGCCTACGGTTCACAAATTACATACTCTACGTGTTAATGCAAGAATTTTATCTATTTGACTTCTTTAACTAAAAATTCACCTCTTAGTCCATTTTTAATGAAAACGATAAACGTTCGTGAACGTTCAACACTCGTTTCTTCGTTCTAAGTCGGAATTCGGTCATTTTCGAGTCTGCAACTCTATATTGCCAAATAAGACTTGTCTCCATTGAAAACCAATGTTTCCAAACTCAATATCAAAATTCAACTTCCATTCCGAGAATTTCACGAATTCGACGATTATCGTCCAATCGTGTGAATTCTGGCAAAACTTTGTTACTTAAGATTTTGTGACACCCCCAAATCTAGGTACTTTATTCCCACAGGATTTGGTGTTCACTTGATCAAACATTCATATCTAATTACCCAATCATAAATAACTGAATAAATAAAAACCTTCCTCATTAAAGGGTTACATAATAAAAATCTCCCAGGTTATCTAACCTTAAATCATCATTCAAATACGGAAAATATTACATAACTTCTTTAAAATAAAGTCTAAGATCAACATAATAAAAGTCTAACATCTTAATCAAAGTTAAAATTGCAAGTCTTCATCACTTGTACATTTTTCCCTTTCCTTTGCTAGTCAAAGGTTCACCTACCTTCTCTTTTTTAGCTGCAATGAGTTTATAAATATGCAAGAGTGAGCAAAACAATTGCTCACTGGATATAATATGGAATTAACAGGAGTATAACAATAATAATTGTCGAAATAGGCTCATCAACAGTGAATAGTACTCTATCAATAATAATCAAAAACTGAAATCCCAAAATATGGAAAATATACATCACTGAGGGTCGTAAGACCATGAACTACGTCCACAGTTGCAAGTAATCTTTCAACTCCAACTTTAACAATCATAAGAGTATAAGGACCTCGTATTTAGGAGGATCAGCCCTTCGTACAATGTATTGTGCACAAACATTTTAACTCTATGCGTAAGTTAACCCCTAATCATAACAATAGGGTTGTTCATCTCAGTATTTAGAATACAAGTCCGCACTAAAGGAAGTTTGGTTTGGATAAGCTTTCAAGGTAATTTGGAATTCAATGAACATCAACTAAGGAGTAGTTGAATAAAACCAATAACACTATACTATAGAATAATCGTGATTGAATCCATCATAGTAAACTAAAGTCATGCTTTAGGAATAATCTAATAGCATACAATTTGAATAACTATAGCATACCTTGTTTGAACAATACTAAGCCAAGGTTAATTCGAATTGAATACTAATCATGCATAGCAATTTGAACGATAGAAATGTTCGACATTAGTATATATAGTTGTGCATGCTAAACAACAAGTTAAATATAAGAATAACTTGCTCCAGAATAACTTACATCATTATATTGTAATCGAATTGAAAACAGTAATTGAATTAACAAGATAATAGATTAGAAAACTTTCCTTGTTCATAGATTAAACCGAACAATTCGAATCACAATATCCTATATACATATGTCATCATGACATAGTTAGTCACTACCACTTTACAACTTAACTAACTACATTCATCATAAAAGTTTGATTATTTAATCACATAATCAAGTTATAACACAAGTTAATCTTTAATAACATAATTATTCATAGTATAGAAATACTAAAATCAACATTTTACAGTCCTACTATCATCACATAACTTTTCTTAAAATTTCGTGTACAAAAAGTATAATCGTCGAGACCATTTTTGTTAACTCATACATGCGGCGCCACATTTTACTATGGTCGTACGTATTGTGGGATGATAAATAAATAAATAACTATGAAGCGTTGCGGCATGTATAGCGATATGTCATGCATGGCTTCACTAACGATCAGTTGATTGGGCATGCACTTAAAAAGCGCGATTTTGATTGATGACTTTAACAAAGATAAGAAAAAATGAATTTTAGCCTACAAGCTCGTTTCTAACAGACTAATTCACATGAAATTCATACAAAATCTTCATGTAAACATAATTCAAGAACTCCTAACATGTTTCTACCCATACAACAACATAAACAACAAATTTAAAACATCTAATTTCACTATTTTTGATAAAAACTCACTTTTTGATATTTCAATGAAAATCAACACTGTAAATTTTGTTTTTCAACCAAAACAATTAATTCAAAGTATCTTTATCAATAATTATATATACTCTATCAAATTAGATGGTCAATTTATCAACTAAATAACTAATTAACTCTCAATTTCTACTTTAAGCTACACAATATATATTCACAAAAACTCTCTGTAAAAATAGTTTTTCTTCACAACCATATACATAATATAAATTCATGGACTATTCTCAATTATATCTTAAGAAAATAGTTTAACAACACTAGATTATCATATAAAACCACATACATAACAAAATTTCATTTCTACAAAGCTTTCATGGAGAAAATTGGGAGAGAGAGAATACAACTATAACTTTGAAAAGAACAATAATAATAGAGTTTAGATGGTACCTTGTTTGAAGAAGATGATGGCCAACCCTTTTTGATTCTCAAGCTTCTTCTTCTCTCCAATTCTCTCTCACTTTTCTTCTTCTTCTTCTTCTTCTTCTTCTTCTTCTTCTTCTTCTTCTTCTTTGAGTTTTTGTTTTTCTCCCTAACTCTAACTACGTACTAGATATCTAACGTATATAAAATATAATATATATTAATTATATAACATAAATATAAAACATATAACTGATATCAGTTATAATTTTTTTTTTCAAATCAAAAGCCATAAGGCTTGTTTGGTTAACTAACTAAAAATAACCCATTAATCCTTATGCCTTGTTTGGTAAAACACAATTAGATAAAAGACTTATTAGGCATTAGACCTTGTTTGGCAAAACTGAATTAAACTCCCTTAATTTATTTTAGTAACTCCTTTATAGTAAGGATATTTGTCACACTTTAATTTAATTAAATTAATTCTAAAAACTATTTGTTAATCACTTTAACACATAAATCAATACCACAAAATTATAATTTCTTTATAATTATAATTTTATTTAATCCAAATAACACCTTATTTTAATCACAAATTCCAATTAAAATAATATAATTCATTTAATCATTATTAGCTCTCTAACTTACTTATTAAATTAAATTAGTATATAATCTCATAGCAATTAATTTTCTTAGCTCCTTAATTATTTATTCAACAAATAATTAACTAAACCACATCAACTCAAATTGCCATTAAATACTTATATAATTCAATAAATATTTAATATTGCAAATAAATATTTAATATTTAATTATTTATTCAACAAATAATTAACTAAACCACATCAACTTAAATTGAACAATTATTTATTCAATAATAAACATATCCATTAAATACTTATATAAATAAATATTTAATATTACACTTTAAAATTCTGGAATGTTATATCATTCCCTCCTTACAAGGATTCTGTCCTCAGAATCACAACTCATCAAACAAATCATTCGTTACATTCTTCCCTACTTACAAAGATTTTGTCCCCAAAATCAAAGACACAGATTAAACAAATAACTCAGGGTACTCTTTCAACATTTTCTCTTCGAGTTCCCACGTAGCTTCTTCAGCATTGTGGTTCCTCCATATCACCTTCACAGAAGGTATCACTTTATTCCTGAGCACTTGTTCTTTCCTGGTCGACTATCGGGATAGAACCTCTTCATAAGTTAAATCTTTCTCGAACTGCAACGGTTCGTACTCGATCACGTGTTTGTAGTCGGGTTTATATGGTCGTAACACCGAAATGTGAAAAACATTATGAATGTTTTCCAATTCTGGAGGTAGAGCTACTTTGTAAGCCACTTCACCCACTCTTCGCAGCACTTCAAAGGGTCCAATAAATCTCGGGCTTAGCTTTCCCTTTTTATCGAAACGAATTTTTCCCTTCCAAGGAGAAACTTTTAGGAATACATAACTTCCTACATCAAATGCACGATCTTGCCTGTGTTGATCAGCATAATTCTTCTGTCGGTCTTGAGCTGCTACCAATCTTGTCCTGATGAGTTTGACAATGTCAGCAGTTTGTTGCACTAGTTCCGGTCCTAGCAGTTGACGTTCACCGACTTCATCCCAGCACAGTGGAGTTCTGCACTTTCTGCCGTATAACGCTTCGTAAGGCGGCATGCCGATGCTTGTGTGGTAACTATTGTTGTAAGCAAATTCTACCAACGGTAAATGTTCTTCCCAGCTTCCTTTAAAGTCCATGACCCATGCTCTCAGCATATCTTCCAATGTCTGAATTATTCATTCGCTTTGGCCATCTGTTTATAGATGATAAGCCGTACTCATTCGTACCTGTGTCCCCATGCATTCTTGTAGTCTCTTCCAGAAATTTGATGTGAATCACAGATCTCTATCGGACACAATTGATACTGGCACTCCGTGCCTCGAAACGATATCTTTAATGTACAATCTTGCCAGCTGATCAAGATTGAATCTAATCTTTATTGGTAAAAATTGTGCTGATTTCGTCAGTCTGTCCACTATCACCCAAATCGTATCACATCCTCTTTGAGTAGTTGGAAGACCCACCACAAAATCCATTATGATGTGTTCCCATTTCCATTCCGGTATTTCCAATGGTTGAAGTAATCTGCTGGGTCTTTGATGTTCAGCTTTTACTCTTTGACATGTCAAGCATTTCGCTACGCATTCTGCAACGTCCCTTTTCATATTCGGCCACAAAAAATGTCAGCGCAAATCTTGATATAGTTTCGTGCTTCCTGGATGAATTGAATATTTTGTGTTGTGTGCTTCGGTCAGGATTTTGTCCTTAAGTTTTGGCACTGTTGGAACCCAAATTCTTCCCTCGAACCGTAGTAGTCCTTCGGTATCGATCTTGTATTTTACATCACTATCCTCGATCAGATTCTCTTTGATTTATTTCCACACTCTTCATCTTGTAGTTTAGCCCCCTTCACTTTGTCCACTAAAGTTGGACCAGCTTCTATCTGGAATAGTTTTTCATCAGATTCTTTTGGAAATTTGATTTCCAACTCCAGTTTTGTCATTGCTGAAATGAGCTCTTCCTTAGTTGTTATCAGCATCAACTTTTCCCGACCTTTCCTACTTAAAGCATCTGCAACCACATTCGCTTCTCCCGGATGATAAAAGATCTCACAATCATAATCCTTTATCAATTCCATCCGCCTTCTTTGACACATGTTCAAATCCTTCTGAGTGAAAATATACTTCAGAATTTTGTGGTCTGTGTAGATCTCACATTTCTCTCCATAAAGATAGTGCCTCCATATCTTTAGAGCAAATACAACTGCAGCCTAATTCCAAATAATGAGTCGGATACCCTTTCTCATAATCCTTCATTGTCTTGATGCATACGCATAATAACTTTGTCGATTCTCGCATAAGAACACAACCCAACCCTTTGTGTGAGGCATCACTATACACCACAAAATTTCCTATATTATCCGGTAATGTCAACACACAGGTGCCACACTTAGCTTCTTCTTCAAATATTTGAAACCCTCTTCACACTTCTCCATCCAAATGAATTTTGACTTTTCCTTGTCAAATTTGTTAGCGGAGTGGCTATCTTAGAAAAATCTTGAATAAATCTTCTATAATAACCGGCTAGTCCCAAGAAACTCCTCACTTCTGACGGTGTTCTTGGTTCTTCCCAATTGATTACAACTTCCACTTTTGATGGATCCACTGAAATCCCATCCTTGTCAATAACATGACCCAAAAATTATACACGGTCGAGCCAAAATTCGCACTTAGAGAATTTCGCGTACAACTTTTCCTTCCTTAGTGTTTCCAATGTCAAACGTAAATGTTCCACGTGTTCTTTTTGAGTTTTGGAATGCACTAGAATGTCATCAATAAATACCACTACAAACTTGTCTAAGAATGGTTTAAACACCATGTTCATCAAATCCATGAACGCAACAGGGGCATTTGTTAAACCAAAAGACATCACCAGAAACTCGTAATGTCCGTACCGAGTTTTGAATGTCGTTTTAGGTATATCCTCCTTTCTTACCTTCAATTGGTGATACCCACTTCTCAGATCTATTTTCGAAAAGTATTTAGCACCCTTCAACTGGTCAAACAAGTCATCTATTCTTGGCAACGGGTATTTTTTTTAATAGTGACTTTGTTTAATTCCCTGTAATCAATGCAAAGACGCATTGAACCATCCTTCTTCTTCACGAATAAAACTGGCGCTCCCCACAGCGATACGCTTAGTTGAATATATTTCTTGTCCACCAGCTCTTGCAACTGTACCATCAGTTCCTTCATTTCTACCGGTGCGATTCTATATGGGGCCTTCGATATTGGTGCTGTTCCCGGCGCCAAGTCGATCACTAACTCAATTTCTCTGTCAGGTGGAAGTCCTGGCAATTCCTCTGTAAACATGTCTTCAAATTCCCTCACCATTGGTATCTCTTCTAGTTTAACACCCTTCTTTTGAGTATTGACTATATAAGCTAAATAGCCCACACAGCCTCGACTCAACAATTTCTTGGCCTGCATAGTCGTCAGACATTTCATTTGTCTAGGTGACTTGCTACCATAAAATACTACCTTCGGCTTTTGAGTCATAAGGTTTTACACTTCTTTTGGCAATCAATTATCGCTTCCGTATTTGAATGTACCAATCCATTCCTAAAATCACATCAAACTCTCCAAGTCTAATAGAAATCAAATCTACCAACAAGATATTCTCCTTAATGTTCACCCTACAGTTCTTGTATACGAATCTAACAAGGATTACTTCCTTATTCGCAATTTCTATGTTCAAAGGAAAATTCAGTTCTTCTCTAGGCAATTCTAACCTCTTAGCAAATTCATCAGATATAAACGAGCAAGTAGCACCCGAATCAAATAATACATATGCATTAATATCATTGATTGGGATAATACCTGACACCACATCTTTTGATTGCACAACATCTTGCACAGTCATGTTGAAGGTTCTGGCTGTGGGTTTGTTTGATGCTACAGGTCCTGCAATGGCCCATGTACCTCCATTGTTACCTCCATTGCTTCTGGTTGTCAGTCCATCCTTCTTCTTAGGGCACTCACGAGCAAAGTGATCCTTGGATCCGCATGTGAAGCATACATTCTTCTTTGGTTGAGTGCAATTTGGGGCGATGTGACCCTCCTGGCCACAATTAAAGCATACTCGCTTCCTCATCAAGCACGCACCCTTATGAAATTTCCCACACGTCGCACATGCTTCAAACTTTTTGTTCTGCTGGTTACCCTGCTGGTTTCTAGCACCCATGTTCCCATTCCACTTCCTCTTCAAGCTGCTGTTGTTGTTGTTTCCACCGCTACCTCCTCCATTCTTAATCTCATTCTCATTTTTTTCTTCTTACGTTCTCGATTGAACTTTGTCCTTCGCTTCGCGCCCCACCTTCAATGAGTACTGCTTTCTCCATCACCGCTGCAAATGTATTCAACTCGAACAGGAAACCCATCTTGCATGTACCAGGCTTCAATCCCCTGTTCAAATCTCTTCGCCTTACGCTCGTCTATGCTGACCTAATATGGCGCAAACCTCGCCAATTCGTTGAATTTCGCATCATACTCGGATACCATCATCGTTCCTTGTTTTAGTTCCAGAAACTGCACTTCTAGCTGACTCTTCGAACTCTCCAAAAAATAGGTCTCGAAGAACAACTCCTTGAACCTATCCCAGGTCATCATTCCTAGCCCTTCACGAGTTTTATTGGCCTGCCACCAATAACTAGCTTCTGCTTTCAACATGAAAGTTGTGAACGCAGTCTTCTGATCATCCCCTACCCTAGCAACATCTAACACCTTTTCCATCTCCATAATCCAGGTTTGTGCTTCGACTGGATTCATGGACCCACGGAATTCAGGTGGTCCAACTGCCTTGAAATCCTTAAACGTTGTACCATAGTTTTGTGGTTGATTTTGCAATGCTCCTGTCAGTAGTGTCACTAGTTGTTGAACGGGGTTACCGTCAACATTGTCGTTATTGGTTCCTTCAGTGGTTCTCTGTCGTGGTGGTTGACGTCTGGGAGGCATTTTCTGTTAAAAGTATATTTATTAGATTATTATTCAATTCTTTTAAGTAATTTCTACTTAACTTGTCTCCAAAAAGAATTAACCACATAACACGTAACACTTTGAATAAAGTAACAACTTTTATTTATTCATAACCTTTTTAAAAACATAAAACAATAGCATCTCTGCTATCTACATTACTTTCCTGAACTATAAAAGTTTCAGGACAATATCATAGTCATATCCCATAGGTTGCATAACACTTGGGATTTACAATTTATTTAACCTTTCACTCATCGTACAACAACTACGATGTTCTATTAAGATACTTCTTAGCCTTATCACGTTCTTCCTCCATGACTCGAAACATTGTTCTGCGATTTAACACGAATGATGGCAGCGTCTCGAACTGAATTGGATATCCTTTGTCCCGATCTTGAGCTCGATTAATTGCGGTGTTAAATACTTTATCCATCTCTTCCATCTTCATCCTCTTTGCTTGCGTGTCTCTTACTGCTAATCTGGTTCGTTGAAAAGCTTCCTCGTAAGCATATTCAGCTCTTGCCCTCTTAGCAGCTTCTTCTCTCAGCTTCTTCTTCAGTTCAGCGACCACTTCGATTAGTTATTTTTTCTCTCCTTCAGTCTGTACTAGTTTCTCCTCGACATTTGTCAGTCGTTCTTCACGATCCTCGATCTCGCCGTCTTTTTGTATCATTATAGTCTGTTGTTTAGCTACTATCTCCTGGAACTCCTCAACTGTATCCTAAAGTTCCACGTTACGGTTATGCACCTTATCGTATATATGGCCAGCTATCGAGTTAAGTGGAATCCTTTACTCCTCCTCCTCTTCATCCGTCTGTGGCAGCTCCACGGGATCTTCCTCATCTGTTTCCACGTCATCATCCTCATCTTCAACTACTGTGACCAACGGGGCTGACTCCCGTGGCAGTAGTTGTTCCCAAACTACCTGAATGTCACGAGGCTCCTCCTCTATAGGCATTTGAGGTCCCTCCTCCTTAGCCTAACTGGATTCTCCGACATTAGTCATCCTGAAAACAAAGTTTTAAAGTTTTAATTATTAATCACTACTACTCGACACTCAAGAGTACATAAATTATAATCACATAAGCACATAAGTGTTTTATTACTTCTTTCTTAAAACTCGATAAGAGTTATCTCCACTATCTTTTCAAAGGTTACTTCCTAAGGCTTTTCCCCCCACCTAAGTTTCATAACCTAAAGCTTTGATACCAACTTGTGACACCCCCAAATCCAGGTACTTTATTCCCACAGGATTTGGTGTTCACTTGATCAAACATTCATATCTAATTACCCATTCATAATAAAACTGAATAAATAAAAACCTTCCCCATTAAAGGGTTACATAATAAAAATCTCCCAGGTTATCTAACCTTAAATCATCATTCAAATGCGTAAAATATTACATAACTTCTTTAAAATAAAGTCTAAGATAAACATAATAAAAGTCTAACATCTTAATCAAAGTAAAAATTACAAGTCTTCATCACTTGTATATTTTTCCCTTTCCTTTGCTAGTCGAAGGTTCACCTACCTTCTCTTCTTTAGCTACAATGAGTTTATAAATATGCAAGAGTGAGCAAAACAATTGCTCACTGGATATAATATGGAATTAATAGGAGTATAACAATAATAAGTATCGAAATAGGCTCATCAAAAGTTAATAGTAGTCTATCAATAATAATCAGAAACTGAAATCCCAAAATATGGAAAATATACATCACTGAGAGTCGTAAGACCATGAACTACGTCCCTAGTTGCAAGTAATCTTTCAACTCCAACTTTAATAGTCATAAGACTATAAGGACCTCGTACTTAGGGGGATCAGCCCTTCGTACAATGTATTGTGCATAAACATTTTAACGCTATGCATAAGTTAACCCCTAATCATAACAATAGGGTTGTTCATCTTAGTATTTAGAGTACAAGTCCGCACCAAAGGAAGTTTGGTTTGGATAAGCTTTCAAGGTAATTTGGAATTCAACGAACATCAACTAAGGAGTAGTTGAATAAAACCAATAACACTATACTATAGAATAATCGTGATTGAATCAATCATATTAACTAAAGTCATGCTTTAGGAATAATCTAATAGCATACAATTTGAATAACTATATCATACCTTGCTTGAACAATACTAAGCCAAGGTTAATTCGAATTGAATACTAAGCATACATAGCAATTTGAATGATAGAAATGTTCGACATTAGTATATATAGTTGTGCATGCTAAACAACAAGTTAAATACAAGAATAACTTGCTCCAGAATAACTTACATCATTATATTGTAATCGAATTGAAAATAGTAATTGAATTAACAAGATAATAGATTAGAAAACTTGCCTTGTTTCAGTAGATTGTAACAATTGAATCACAATATCCTATATACATATATCATCACTTAGTTAGTCACTACCACTTTACAACTTAACTAACTACATTCATCATGTATGTTTGATTATTTAATCACATAATCAAGTTATAACACAAGTTAATCTTTAATAACATAATTATTCATAGTATAGAAATACTAAAATCAACATTTTACAATCCTACTATCATCACATAACTTTTCTTAAAATTTCGTGTACAAAAAGTACATCATCGTATTTACCATTCGCTAACTTCAAGGACAACGCACACATGGCTTACATTGTCAATCATAATCAAGGTTCTAAAGAAGGTATGGCGATAAGATCAATGGCCATATGGCTACCACATCATGTGTTGGTATCATGGTGGCGACGCGAACCGCATAGCTTTGATTCGACATCTTGAACAAGACAAGAAAAAGCCAATTTTGGCCTACAAGCTCTTTTCTAACAGACTAATTCACATGAAATTTATACAAAAACTTCATGTAAACATAATTCAAGAACTCCTAACATGTTTCTACCCATACAACAACATAAACAACAAATTTAAAACATCCAATTTCACTATTTTTGATAAAAACTCACTTTTTGATATTTCAATGAAAATCAACACTGTAAATTTTGTTTTTCAACCAAAACAATTAATTCAAAGTATCTTTATCAATAATTATACATACTCTATCAAATTAGATGGTCAATTTATCAACTAAATAACTAATTAACTCTCAATTTCTACTTTAAGCTACACAATATATATTCACAAAAACTCTCTATAAAAATAGTTTTTCTTCACAACCATATACATAATATAAATTCATGGACTATTCTCAATTATAGCTTAAGAAAATAGTTTAACAACACTAGATTATCATATAAAACAACATACATAACAAAATTCCACTTCTACAAAGCTTTCATGGAGAAAATTGGGAGAGAGAGAATACAACTATAACTTTGAAAAGAACAATAATAATAGAGTTTAAATGGTACCTTGTTTGAAGAAGATGATGGCCAACCCTTTTTGATTCTCAAGCTTCTTCTTTTCTCCAATTCTCTCTCACTTTTCTTCTTCTCTTCTTCTTTTTCTCTGAGTTTTTGTTTTTCTCCCTAACTCTAACTACGTACTAGATATCTAACGTATATAAGATATAATATATATTAATTATATAACATAAATATAAAACATATAACCGATATCGCTTATAATTTTTTTGAAAATCAAAAGCCATAAGGCTTGTTTGGTTAACTAACTAAAAATAACAATTAGATGGTAAAAAAGACTTAATAGGCATTAGGCCTTGTTTGGAAAAACTGAATTATATTTCCTTAATTTATTTTAGTAACTCCTTTATAGTAAGGATATTTGTCACACTTTAATTTAATTAAATTAATTCGAAAAACAATTTGTTAATCACTTTAACACATAAATCAATACCACAAAATTATAATTTCTATATAATTATAATTTTATTTAATCCAACTAACACCTTATTTTAATCACAAATTCCAATTAAAATACTATAATTCATTTAATCATTATTAGCTCTCTAACTTACTTATTAAATTAAATTAGTATATAATCTCGTAGTAATTAATTTTCTTAGCTCCTTAATTATTTATTCAACAAATAATTAACTAAACCGCATCAACTCAAATTGCCATTAAATACTTATATAATTCAATAAATATTTAATATTGCAAATAAATATTTAATATTTAATTATTTATTCAACAAATAATTAACTAAACCACATCAACTCAAATTGAACAAATATTTATTCAACAATAAATATATCCATTAAATACTTATATAAATAAATAAATATTTAATATTACACTTTAAAATTCGGAATGTTACAGATTTGTTCTTCGTTTCAAATAGATTCAATCCATCATACTAACGTATTGACATACATATTAAATTAACTCATTTACATGATAAGTTATTACTTGTTCTTTGTGAGTTTGTAACTTATAAAAATATAAATTACTTATAAATTCTTTTCTCATGACTTATGATAGTTCATGACTTCTAACCATTATTCTTGCTTCTTATTATCATACTAACTTCATTAATGTAAAACATGTTACAAGTTCCTACAATTCTTCCTTGGTTCATAACTTATACGATTACAAATAGATTATTCATGACTTATACGGCTTAAGTCCATTAATTAATCATTCTTATCAATCCTTAGCATACATGTTCTACCACTACCCACTTCTCTAACAATGGAAGAGAAAGAGAATCATGGTTTAAGATTGCTTACCCTTTAATATCACTTGGTTAATCTTTGATCTTCTTCTTGATTCTTGAAATATGAAAGACTAACTTATTCTCACTTATTCTCTTTAACCAATAAGCTCTCAACTTGTGGGATGAAATGAACAACCCACAAAATGAAATCAAAGCTCTCTATTTATAGGAAAGCTAAATTTAGGGCATAAGGGTCATTAATCCATCCACCTCCTTACTATTCCAAGATTAAGCATTAAGTTACCTTGGCCTCCACATTATTTGTTTGCTCACCACTTATCTTATCCTTTGTTTAGCCCTTAAGTCTATTTGTTCATCACTTATAAGCACTTTGTTTGCTCACCACACTTACTTAGCCTTTAAGTTACTTGCTTATCACTTTGGATCACCGATGGGTTGCCCCATGGTTCTTGTTTACCCATTGGATACTTACTTTAGGCTTTACATTTAATTAGCTTACTAACATAACTTATACTTTTGGGCTTGCATTTAAAAAATCTTTGGATTTTACCATTAGCTTGCATTGGGCTTACACATTAATCCCTATTGGGAATTACCCTTCCCACATTTGGGCCTTATCATAATTCCCATTGGACAATACAATTTCCTACACAATTCAATAAATCCATTACATATGGCTTAAAACCTTAGAAAGTATTGTTGTGACACCCCCAAATCCGGGTAATTCATTTCCATCGAATTTGGTGCTCACTATCAAAATATTTACATCTAACTACCCATAATAAAGTATAAAATATTAAATAACTTTAAACAATAATCTTTCCCATTAAAGGGTTACATCATCTCATAAACAATCCCAAGTAATCTAACCTTAAATTATTACATCAGTTTGCGGAATACATTATAAAATAAAACAAGTCTTATAACTTCATGCATTTACATAAACTTTAATTTTTAATTAGTTCTTCAACACTTGGACATCTTGCCCTTTCCCTTGCTAGTAGATGACTCATCACCTCTTTCGGCTTTAGCTGCATTGTTTAATTACAAGAGTGAGCAAACAATTGCTCACTGACAAAAAGAATAGTAACAATAATCATATGAAAATGAACAACTAATGTTGTACAATAATGAACTTGTTCTACGGATAGAAACAGAAATAAGTTCGAACTTTTAACATCTGAGGGTCTTATGACCACGAACTATGTCCACGGTGTTTAGGTATTATTACCTTAACCTTAATGATCATTAGATCTGCATGCAGACTCTTCTTAACGTACTCAGGGGGATCAGCCCTTTGTACCATGTATTGTGCACAAACATCTAAACGTTACACGTATAAAATCCCCTATGTTAGGGTTGTTCGTCTCAGTTTGAATTTAGAATTTCCGCACTAAAGAAAGTTTAGTTCGGAACTAGCTTATCAATGTTTCTTGAATTTTAGAACACTTATTCAATTTCCATCAATAAAGGTTTAATACAAGAATGTATAACTAAACAAGGCTATCAAAGTCAAAAATCGAATATTAACAATATATAACTGTATAAAAATAATACACATGCAAAGTATTATGTTAAAAAGAGTTAGAACAATCTTATTTAAGTCAACGTATTAGAACAATATATGCTTTGTATAATAATTATAAAAGTGAAACTTCCTCGATGTAACGAATTAGGTTACAAGAGCTTAATCAATCGTATATAAGAATAGAGTCAATAATATTGCTCAATGAAAGTTTAGGATAAGAATCTTGCACAATTATGATAGTAGAGTTAGAGAACTTGCCTTGTTTGTAAGCTACACAAATGTACTATAATCTTCAATTACCCTACATACATCATTAAAATCGCAACAACAATTAGTTGTATGAACATTAGCTTTAGGGGTTTAAACCATCATTTAGGTCATAACCCTATCCTAGCACCTAACCACGTTGGTTAACACCTTAACGATTCTGAAATCACACTATAAACCTTTTCATTTATATTTAACTTTTGAAGACATCACATTTGGTTCATTACATAACTTATTCAAGTAATCACTTAAATTCTTTTACACTGTATATAACAACGCATGACAATCTGTTATTGTAGTTTATATTGTGCCTTAACATTATTAACATGCATGCTAAACTAATATAAGTCCATTACACATGACTGTAATTAGCAGACTTCATCGCTCATGATTTTTTAGCTACTCATGCACAGCCTTGATAATAATATTGGTAACCAAGACATCCACTTTGATGATGGCCACATGCATGAGAACCGAAGCCTTGAATCGAGAAGCGCCCGCGTGATGCCTCAGTTCCAATTTTTGCAAAAGCTCGAAATCAAACTCTGCTTTGGCCAAAAATCCCAATTCTACAGAAATCTCCCAACTTCAATATCTAACACTTTGTACTAACATAGCTACACATGTTATTCATCATTCTATATATAAAAACATCACACATATATGAATTTGAAGAATCAAAACTATAATTTTCCAAATTTCTTCTTTTTTATATTTTTAACGAATTTAATCACCACGAATTCGTTTCTTAATCATTTGACACGATTCGAACTACGTCGCTTTCGTTTCTTAACATATTATCACAATCCAACTTCAATTCGCAGATTACAACTCATATAAGGCATGAAATTTGGTACTTTCTAAGCCATTTTCTCAAGCATAAACACTGTTATATGTTTTCTTCCTATAAACCCAAATTCACGTGTTTGGAAATCAAATAATACTCACGTATGATGACAACGGATTCAACAACACAACCTTCATCATATAATCACGTTTAAAACAACAAATCACAAAAAAATCAATTTACAGAGAACTTTAAATCAATTACAATTCCAACTAGAAAATTTAGGAATAAGTTATACCTTGAATTAGTAAAACAATTAGCAACCCTTCTAGCAACACCACTGAAATTCATAGAGAACTCTCTCTTTCACTTATTTTCTATCTTGCTTCCAAGCTCTCTCAACACTCTGTTATTCCTCTTTAGCAAAATACGTGAAATAAGAGCCAACTGAGTGCTAGCCTTAGAAAATAGACGCGTAAATAAACTGAAGGCCACACACTTTAGTTAAAAAAAATCACACGTCTACGCCAGTTACACAAGACCAAAGGCCACAAGGCCATGTTTGGTTAACCAAGAATTTCCTTCCCAAACTAAATTATTTATATTATATAGTTTTCATGTGTTACACTAGTTAATTAAATAACTTTAGCTTAATTAATTTAAATTAATAATAATAAAAATCTTATTATCATTATTATACTTATAATTAATAAATAATTATATATCCAATTTAATTAATAAATTAGACACATCACTTTATTTAATTTATTTATTTCCTTTAAATTAAACAATTCATTTAATTTAATTATTTTCTTAAATATTAAGCAATTGATTTAATTTAATTATTTCCTTAAATTAAATCCATTAGATAAAATTGTCATTATTCAAATTAACATTAATTAATTTAGTTGCCAAATTAATTCATCTCAAGTCATCAATTATTTATTTTCTCAATAAATAAATTATTTAAAATATTTATTTAATTCCATAAATATTTAAATTAAATTACAAATTTCTCGATCGTTACATCCTCTCCTTCTTAAAAGGATTCTGTCCCCCAGAATCACAACTCGAAAAATTTATTCGTCACATTCTTCCCTCCTTAACAAGATTCTGTCCCCAGAATCGCTATACAAGATCAAGCAAACAACTGAGGATAATTCTTCATCATAACGCTTTTAAGTTCCCACGTAGCTTCCTCAGAATTGTGGTTCCTCCAGATTATCTTAACAGAAGGTATCACCTTATTCCTCAGTACTTGCTCTTTTCTGTAAACAATTTGAACATGGACTTCTTTATATGTTAAGTCTTTCACAAACTGTAAGGGCTCATATTCTATAACATGTTTATAATCAGGTTTATATGGCCTCAATACCGATATATGGAAAACATTATGAATATGCTCCAACTCTGGATGTAAAGCTACCTCATATGCTACTTCACCAACTCTTCGAAGTACTTCAAAAGGTCCTATAAATCTAGGGCTCAATTTCCCCTTCTTACCAAACCGAATTTTCCCCTTCCAGGGAGACACTTTCAAGAAAACATAACTACCGACATGAAATTCTCTATTTTGTCGATGTTGATCAGAATATTTCTTCTGTCTATCTTGTGTAGCTATTAATCTTGCTCGAATCACTTTGATGATCTCGACAGTTTGTTGTACAAATTCTGGACCCAATAGCTAACGTTCACCTACCTCATCCTAGCATAACGGAGTTCTGCATTTCCTGCTGTATAACGCTTCGTAAGGCTACATGCCAATACTCGCGTGATAACTATTATTATAAGAAAATTCCACCAAAAGCAGATGGTCATCCCAATTTCCTTTGAAATCTATTATACATGCTCTGAGCATATCTTCTAGTGTTTGGATAGTTCTCTCGCTTTATCCGTCGATTTAAGGATGGTACACTGTGCTCATTCTTAGTTGTGTTCCCAAACATTCTTATAATCGTTTCTAGAAATTAGATGTGAAACGTGGATCTTTGTCTGATATAATGGACACAGGTACACCGTGTCGTGAAACAATTTCCTTCACGTACAGTTTTGCTAACCGATCTAGGGTAAATCTAATATTGATTGGTAAGAAGTGTGCCGACTTCGTCAATCGATTAATAATCACACAAATGGCATCTTAACCTTGTTGGGTCGATGGAAGACCTACCACAAAATCCATTGTGATATGCTCCCATTTCCATTATGGTATCTCCAATGGTTGCAATAATCCGCTTGGTCTTTGATGTTCTGCTTTGAATTTCTGACATGTTAAACATTTCGCCACACACTCAGCCACGTCCTTCTTCATATTCTACCACCAAAAATGATGTCTAAGATCCTGGTACATTTTCATACTTCCAGGGTGAATCAAATATCTTGAGTTGTGGGCTTCACTCAGAACTTCCTCCTTAACATCCGGTGCTAGCGGAACCCAAATTCTCCCTTCAAATCGAAGTAACCCTTTTGAATCGATTTTGAATTTGCTTTCCTCCCTTCAGATACTTTTTTTTTATCTTTTTGTATTCTTCATCCTGAAGTTGTACATTCCTCACTTTATCTACCAACGTTGAATCATTTCCTATCTAGAATAACTTTTCATCGAATTCTGTCGGATATCTAATTTCCAACTCCATTTTAGCCATTTTCAACACTAACTTATCTTGAGCAGTCAACAACATTAACTTCTCTCTTCCCTTCCTACTTAAGGCATCAACAACAACATTCGCCTTTCCGGGATGGTAGAAAATCTCGCAATCATAGTCTTTGATCAGCTCCAACCATCTTCTTTGTCTCATATTCAAGTCTTTTTGTGTAAAGATATACTTCAAACTTTTATGGTCAGTATATATCTCACACCTCTCTCCGTAAAGATAATGTCTCCAAATCTTCTGGGCAAACACCACCGCAGCCAACTCTAAGTCATGAGTCAGATACCCCTTTTTGTAATCTTTTAATTGACGTGATGCATACGCAATAACTCTGCCATTCTGCATAAGCACACAGCCTAGTCCTTTATGCGGTGCGTCACTATACACCACCAAATTCCTTGTATCATCAGGCAATGAAAACATAGGTGATGTACTTAACCTCTTCTTCAATTCATGAAAACTTTCCTCACACTTCTCCGTCCAAACAAACTTAACTGCCTTCCTGGTTAAATTCGTCAACGGGGTCGCGATCTTAGAAAAGTCCCGAATAAAATGCTTATAGTAACCTGTCAACCCTAAGAAACTCCTTATCTCTGACGGTGTTTTCGGCTGATCCCAGTTTATTACAGCTTCAACTTTCGATGGATCTACCGAAATTCCGTCTTTATCAATAACATACCTGAGAAACTGTACACGTTCCAACCAAAACTCACATTTTGAAAATTTTGCGTACAACTTCTCTTTTCTCAATGTCTCCAACGTCACTCTTAAGTGTTCAACATGTTCTTCCTTGGTCTTAGAATACACCAGGATATCATCAATAAACACTACCACAAATTTAACTAAGAATGGTTTAAACACCCTGTTCATCAAATCCATAAACGCTGCAGGTGCATTGGTTAAACCAAATGACATTACCAGAAACTCGTAATGACCATATCGAGTTCTGAATGTCATCTTCAGTACATCTTATGGCCTCAACTTCAGTTGATAATAACCACTCCTCAAATCTATCTTTGAAAAATACCTCGCACCCTTCAGTTGATCAAACAGGTCGTCGATTCTTGGTAACTGATACTTATTTTTAATCGTGACCTTATTCAATTCTTTGTAATCAATGCAGAGCCGCATCGATCCATCCTTCTTCTTAACAAATAACACTGGCGCTCCCCATGGTGATACGCTCGGCTGGATATACTTCTTGTCGAGCAATTCTTGCAGTTGCACCATCAACTCTTTCATCTCTACCAGGGACATTCTGTATGGTGCCTTAGATATCAGACCCATTCCTGGTACTAAATTAATAACGAACTCGATTTATCGATCTGGTGGAAGACTGGAAAATCGTCTTGAAATACGTCTACAAAATCTCTTATGATCGGTATCTCTTCTAACTTCGAACTCTTCTTCTGTGTATCCACTATGTAGGCTAAATATCTTACACATCCTTGTCTTAACAACTTCTTGGCTTATATCACCGTCAGACAACTTGCTTGTCGAGGTGATTTGCTGCCATAGAACACAACCTTTGACGGAGTCATAAGGTTAACACATTTTCTTTGGCAATCAATTACTGCTCCATAATTGAATAACCAATCAATTCCCAGTATAACATCAAATTCACCAAGTCTAATTGGTATCAATTCTACCCTCATCTCTTGACCCTTTATAACCACTCTACAATTCTTATATACGAACCTAACAGGAATCACTTCCCTATTTGCAATCTCTATGCTCAAAGGTTAATCTTATTCTTCCTGAGGCAAATCTAAGTTTTGAGCAAATTCATCAGATATAAATGAACAAGTAACACCCAAATCAAATAGTACATAAGAATTAATACCATTAATCGGAATGATACCTGACACCACATCCTTAGACTGAACAGCATCCTGTACAGACATATTGAAAGTTCTTGCAGTAGGTCGGCTTGACTGTGTTGGTCCAGAGATAGTCAATGAACCACCACCGTTGTTGTTTCCCTTTCCTCCACTTGCACTCCCTGCTGGCTTTTTAGGGCACTCACGAGCCATGTGATCCTTCGAACCGCAGGTAAAACATGCTCCTTTCTTTGGACTAAAATAGTTCGGTGCAATGTGTCTCTCCTGACCACAGTTGAAACACACCCGCTTTCCCTTCAAACATACCCCAGTATGGTTATTCCCGCACGTCGTACAAGCTTCAAACTTTTTCTTCTGATTGTTACTTCCAACATTACTCCCACCAGCCTTATTTTCTCTATCCTTCTTCCTCTTCTTTTGTTCTTGATTGTACTTGGTCAAGGCATCGCTTCCACCTTCTGTGATGATTGCCTTTTCCAGTACAGCCGTAAATGTATTCAACTAGAACATTGAAACCTTGTTATACAGCCAGGGTTTCAATCCTTGTTTGAACCTTCTCGCTTTACGTTCATCAGTATTTACTTGATAAGTGGCAAACCTTGCCAACTCGTTAAATTTCGCAGCATATTCTGACACCGTCATAGTTCCTTGCTTAAACTCCAGAAATTGCACTTCCAACTGATTCAGAGAACTCGGTGGAAAGTACATTTCAAAGAACATCTCCTTAAATCTCTCCCACATTATCAGTCCTTGTCCTCCACGAACCTTATTTGCTTGCCACCAGTAGCTAGCTTCGGACTTCAACATAAACGTTGCGAACGCAGTCTTCTGATCTTCATTAACTCTAGCAACGTTAAACACCTTCTCCATTTTCATGATCCAGGTTTGGGCTTCCATTGGATTCATAGACCCTTGAAACTCTGGCTGTCCAACCGCTTTGAATTCCTTGAAGGTCCTAACTTGAGCTTGCGGATGATTCGTAAGTGCACCCGTCACCAAAGTTACCAACTGCTGAACCGAATTTGCGTTGGTCTCGTTGTTATTATTAGTAGACCCCTCAGGAGGTGCTTGTTGACGTGGTTGTCTTCTTCTAGGAGGCATTTTCTGTTAGAACATACGCTTATTAGTTCATTACTCAACTTCTTGGATATTTGAAGTTTAACTTAAACATTCCAAGATTAAAGCTATATCACATAATATTTCAAATAAACTCCAATATTTTATTCATTCATAATGTTTTAAAACATCCTAAAGATAGCATATCTGCTATAAACATCCACTTTCCTGAACTAGATAATTTTCAGGATTACATACTTATACTAACCCTTTATTTATCTCAAAATAAGGGATTCACAATTTATTTATTCACATAATTAACCACATATTATTATCAATCTTATTCTATCTAGGCATATTAAGACGTCGTAAGTCTTCTCGACGTTCCTCCTCCATGATACGATAAGTCGTTGTACAATCCATCACGAACCACGGCGAGTCTTCAAACTGAGGTGGGTAATAATGGACTCGATCCTGGGCCCTATCAATCGCTAAATTAAATGCATAATCCATCTCCTTCATCTTGGCTTTCTTCACTTAGACTTTAGCCTCAGCACGATCTGCACGTTGAGTCGCCTTCATCCAAGCGTCCTCTGCTCTTGTACGCTTAACTGATTCCTCTTTGAAGTCATCTTTTAACTTCTCCATGTCAGTCTTCATCTTCTCGTTCATTGCCAACAGGTCTTCATGCTGATCATTGGTATGAACTAAATCCAATTCTGTGTTTCCGAGTTTTGAATCAAGTTCCTGAATCTCTACATCCTTCAGCTCCAACGCAACGTGATGCATCTCAACCATCTCCTTTAGCTCCTCAACATTATCCTGTAACTCTATATTCCGGTCGTACAAAGCATCATACATCTCAATCGATATGGAGTTTGGTGGAAACTCCTCAGGATCCTCTTCCTCATCATCATCCTCTATCTCCTCAAGACTATCCTCCTTGGGATCGGTCACAGGCTCATCCTCCTGGATCAACTGTTCCCGTACTACGTGAATATCCCGGAGTTCGTTCTGTATAGGTACCTGAGGTATCACCTCTCTAGCTAGACTGGATCCTCCTTCGTCAGACATCGTGACAACAAAATATTTTAAATTTTACTTAACATTATCGATACTCGCGAGCACATAAGTTATTAACACATAACACATAATGTCTTTAATTGTTTAGTTTTAATGGATGCCTTAATCCATTCCTTAAAACCCGATAAGAGTTAATCACCTCTATGTTTTCTATTTCCTTAAAGGCTACTTCCTAAGGTTTTCCCCACCTAAGGTTCATAACCTAAGGCTTTGATACCAACTTGTGACACCCACAAATCCGGGTACTTTATTTCCATCGAATTTGGTGCTCACTATCAAAATATTTACATCTAGCTACCCATAATAAAGTATAAAACATTAAATAACATTAAACAATAATCTTTCCCATTAAAGAGTTACATCATCTCATAAACAATCCCACGTAATCTAACCTTAAATTATTACATCACTTTGCGGAATACATTATAAAATAAAACAAGTCTTATAACTTCATGCATTTAAATAAACTTTAATTAGTTCTTCAACACTTGGACATCTTACCATTTCCCTTGCTAGTAGATGGCTCATCACCTCTTTCGACTTTAGCTGCATTGTTTAATTGCAAGAGTGAGCAAACAATTGCTCACTGACATAAAGAATAGTAACAATAATCATATGAGAATGAAAAACGAATGTTGTACAATAATGAACTTGTTCTACGAATAGAAACATAAACAAGTTCGAATTTTTAACATCTGAGGGTCTTACGACCACGAACTATGTCCACGGTGTTTAGGTATTATTACCTTAACCTTAATAGTCATTAGACTGTATAGACTCTTCTTACATACTCTACGTGTTCATGCAAGAATTTTATCTATTTGACTTCTTTAACTAAAAATTCACCTATTAGTCCATTTTTAACGAAAACGATAAACGTTCGTGAACGTTCAATGCTCGTTTCTTCGTTCTAAGTCGAAATTCGGCCATTCTCGAGTCTGCAACTCTATATTGCCAAATAAGACTTGTCTCCATTTAAAACCAAGGCTTCCAAACTCAATATCAAAATTTGACTTCCATTCCGAGAATTTCACGAATTCGACAATTATCGTCCAATCGTGTGAATTCCGGCAAAACTTCGTTACTTAAGATTTGTTCTTCATTTCAAATAGATTCAATCCATCATACAAACGTATTGACATACATATTAAATTATCTCATTTACATGATAAGTTATTACTTGTTCTTCGTGAGTTTGTAACTTATAAAAATATAAATTACTTATGAATTCTGTTCTCATGAATTATGATAGTTCATGACTTCTAACCATTATTCTTGCTTCTTATTATCATACTAACTTCATTAATGTAAAACATGTTACAAGTTCCTACAATTCTTCCTTGGTTCATAACTTATACGATTACAAATAGATTATTCATGACTTATACGGCTTAAGTCCATTAATAAATCAATCTTATCAATCCTTAGCATACATGTTCTACCATTACCCACTTTTATCACAATGGAAGAGAAAGAGAATCATGGTTTAAGATTGCTTACCCTTGAATATCACTTGGTTAATCTGGATCTTCTTCTTGCTTCTTGAAATATGAAAGACTAACTTATTCTCACTTATTCTCTTTAACCAATAAGCTCTCAACTTGTGGGATGAAATGAACAACCCACAAAATGAAATCCAAGCTCTCTATTTATAGGAAAGCTAAAGTTAGGGCATAAGGGTCATTAATCCATCCACCTCCTTACGATTCATAACTTAAGAATTAAGTTAACTTGGCCTCCACATTATTTTCTTGCTCACCACTTATCTTATCCTTTGTTTAGCCCTTAAGTCTACTTGTTCATCACTTATAAGCACTTTGTTTGCTCACCACACTTACTTAGCCTTTAAGTTACTTGCTTATCACTTTGGATCACCCATGGGTTGCCCCTTGGTTCTTGTTTACCCATTGGATACTTACTTTGGGCTTTACATTTAATTAGCTTACTAACTTAACTTATACTTTTGGGCTTGCATTAACAAATCTTTGGGCTTTACCATTAGCTTGCATTGGGCTTACACATTATTCCCTATTGGGAATTACCCTTCCCACATTTGGGCCTTATCATAATTCCCATTGGACAATACAATTTCCTACACAATTCAACAAATCCATTACATATGGCTTAAAACCTTAGAAAGTATTGTTGTGACACCCCCAAATCCGGGTACTTCATTTCCACCGAATTTGGTGCTCACTATCAAAATATTTACATCTAACTTGTTAGAGTTTATACCCTAGAGGCCAATTATTTGATATAATTGCTTGACATTTTGATATTATATTTGATTGAATAAATGAATGATTTTATTATGGTTTTATTTACTGCGTTATATAAATGTTAACATAATAAAATTCCTTAGAATAGTGATACAATTTATATAGTTTCAAGTATGTGACTTGAACATGCTATTATATAATTACAATTAGTATCATTGCTCTTAAATGTCCCTAGTCGAGTACCATTGTTGATAGGATAACAATGATGCATTGAGACTAGTATGTGGATTGACTGATGACCAAATATCATTGGTCATAAATATATGAGATATTAAGTTAATGCATAGGTATGTGTTAGAGAACAATGTACTGGACAGACCCACCATTAGAATTCTACGTGGAACATTATGCAAATTGTCATTAGCGATTCTCATAGTGACAATGATGTAATGGTCCTCCGACCTGAAATCACTATATTACTTCACGTGAATTTATGTACTTTGATATCATCAAATGTCACCTTTAATAGGGTGGACTATAAAGATGATTATTGGGTACATCATGAATCGTGTGAGGAATATGAGTGATCTAGATGGAATTTAACCCTCCTATATATTGGGGTGATATCCATAGGTTCTCTTGATTGAGTAGGACTATGAAATGCATGGCCATGCTCAAATAGTGATTTGTTTCATATAGTCTACTCATTGATCAAGAAAACTCAGATTAAATTATGAAGAGTATGACACATTCCATGACTCGAGTTTAATCTAGGATATTAAGGTTAAAAGGATTAAATTACAATGAAACATTGGTCACAAAAAGGTTGCATCGAATCATCGATCTTATTATTACTGGGTAGCAAGTGATGCATTACTAGATGCCACTCACTGCTTATAATTTTATAATATGATTTTAAAATTATTGCCAACGTAATAATAACCTATGTGGTCACACACATGTAACGTAATTTAAAGGGAATTAATTTAAATTTTAAGGATTTAAATATATTAATATGATTAATAGTATTTAAATCATTTAATTTAAATTAAAAGGATAATTTTATATATGTATATTAATTAAGTAAGACTTAATTATATATATATATATATATAAATTTGGATTTTATGAAATTAGGTTTTGATTTGGTTAATTCCTTTTAACTACTATATATATGATATATAGCACTACTTAAGGTTACATCATAATTGAAAACCCTAGCCGCTTCTTGAGAGAGAGACTAGAGAGAAAAACAGCTTTCATAATCGTTCCTTTGGTGGCTAGTACCGCAAGTCCTTCTTATTGCAGTAATCGTTCGACGGATTCGCTGCATGCTCGTGGTGGATACCGTAGAGGCGTGGTTCTAATTGAATTGCGTAAAGGATTCGAAGCTATTTTAGAACTTTTTCATAATCGGTATAATATCTAAACCACTAAATTAATTTTAATTTCGCTTGGATCCTGTTTTGGGTTTCGGAATTGCTTTGATTATTTTTTAAATTTCCGCTGCGTTTTTGTGCCGAAAATCCAACAGTGGTATCAGAGCTACTTGCGAAACAATTAATTCAGATAACGTGTTTAATTGTTTTCGATATATATGATATGTGATGATACAATTTTACCGGTCTGAAATTGATTATATTGTTTTCGATATATATGATATATGATGATACAATTTTATTGAACTATTAATCGAGTATATGATATTCTGTAATCGACATATTCTGGTATTATGAATATCAGTAATAGATATGCATGTATATGATTTTTTGTTATTGTATCTCATATGGCGTAATAACAATATACAACTTATGTTCTAATTGGATTAGAAGTATGTAGATTCATTTAATATGATTAATTGAAATCGGACATATATGATATGTATCGTGTATTGTTATTATGACTATTTTGGTGGATTAAATATATGATTTCAAAACTGCTTTTTAGATTCGTAGAAAAAAATTCGCAATGATTCAAATGGGACCACTTGCTGTGGGGAGACCCCCTGGACCTCGTCATAAAGCATACGATGGTCGTGACCCCAATATGTTATATATAGTTTTCTTTAATTATATATAAATTGTTATGTGCTTATTGTGATATGCATGGTGCACAGTTATGGCCTTTTGACCCATAGGTTAATGGTTTTTTTTTTGGTTTTGAAATACGGCTTGAATGTCGTGCCTTTCTATAAATTCTAATGTAATATTCTCTTCTCATCTAAATCCCCTCGAATGTAACTCGAGGTTTCTTTATGTCATGTAATAATCTGTAATCGATGAAGATGACAAGATGGAAACCACGATGGAAAGATGATGATGGAGAGGAGGCACATGCATGATGAAGATCCAAGGAAGCTACTATTTTGAGATCTTTTACCACCTTAGATTGACCTTCAATCTTTCATTAGCTTGAAAAGATTGACAGTGGATTGGGCCATAACTGTGACACATTTAATTTTGCACTTTATTTATGCTTGTATGTGATATGATATGATAAATAATGTGCATGCTTAATAAGATTAAAATTGGTGAGATCTAAATTAATTAATAAAATCCCTCATTAAATTATTAAGTCTAAATCAGATGCCTTCCAATGAATAACACTCATCAAGACCTTGATCAATAGATGTAGGTTTGCCAAAGCAAAGTACCCTATTTATCTAGGTAAGATGCGATAGGATAATTGTGATATCCAAACCTGTTAAAATCATTGGGTCCGACTTAACTAAGTTATCTCAATAGATTGTGGACTTAGAGGCATAGAGTTTGGTAGGTACCATTAGATGGACTAGAAACAATTGTTGTTTACCAAACTATCCAGAGTTATATATGATATAATTGACAAAGAGTTGTCTACCTAAATAATTGTGTTTTAAGAGATTAGCCAAAGCTAACTTAAGGCATAATGAAATATGGATCTTCGCTCACTAGAAAGATTTAATAGAAAATGCTTTTCCAATTAATGGTGAGGGCTATTAATTTGAATAAAATAGTGGGAGGTATATTTTGAATGTACTATTATCAATTACATAATATCAACTCGCAATTTGACTTATTATTTTTTGCACTTATAAATTATAGATATCAATGGCAAAACAACAACAACACAAATAGTCTTTCATTACGATCGGTCCTTGAAAAGGACAAGTCGAGTGGAATTAATTTCCTCGATGGCATAGGAACTTGAGGATTGTCCTCAAAAAGAGCGCAAGCTATATGTCCTCGATGGGCCCATTCTGCAAAGACTACTTTTCATCGCACTATCGGCGGAGCATAATGCTTACAAGAAGCATCAAGAAGATACTCTGGACGTGATTTGTGTCATGCTAGCAACCATGAACGCTGAGCTTCAGAAGAAACATGAGTTGATGGATGCTTATGAGATGATCGAGCATCTCAAGAAATTGTTCGAAGGGCATGCTCGACAGGAGAGGTATGATACAAGCAAGGCGTTGTATCACTGCAAAATGGGTAAACGTGATCCAGTTGGTCCACATGTGCTGAAAATGATTGGGTATATTGAGTACCTTGATAGGTTGGGTTTTCCAATCACTCCGGAAGCCCAAACTGATCTTGTTTTGTAATCTTTGAACATCATCTACTCTCAATTTGTTATGAACTATCTTATGAATGAAATTGAGAAACCCCTTTTTGAGTTGTTGAGCATGTTAAGAACTGCCGAGAACAACATGAAAAAGGCAGGACTCGCTCCCATCATGATGGTGCAAAAGGGGAATGCTAAGGGAAATTGGAAAGGCAAGAAGAAAATAGGATCTAAATCTTTTGCCAAATCCAATTCCAAAACCAAACAGGCTTTAAAACCTAAAGGTGGGTGGCTAAAGAAGGTGAATGTCACTTCGTGGAAAACCCGGACCTTTGGAAAAGGAACTGTCATGCTTATTTGGAAGAAGTGAAGAAAAAGAAAGGAAGTACGACTTCTGATTCAGGTATATATGTTATAGAAGACAACTTGTCTACTTCTACATCTTGGGTATTGGATACTGGATGTGGTTCTCACATTTGTGTTAATGTGCAGGGACTCTGAAGGAGTAGGACTTTGGTGAAAGGAGAGGTTGACCTACGAGTTGGGAATGGAGCAAAAGTTGTTGCACTGGCCATAGGAACTTATCATTTATCTTTGCCCACTGGGCTAGTTTTAGAATTAGAAGATTGTTATTTTATGCCTGCTATAAGAAAAAACATTATTTCTGTTTCTTGTTTGGACAAGAAAGGTTTTTCATTTATAATAAAGAACAATCGTTGTTTGTTTTACTTAAATGATATTTGTTATGGTGTTGCACAATTGTTTAACGGTCTCTATATTCTTGATTTAGAAATGCCCATCTATAACATAAATACAAAACGATTTAAATCAAATGATTCAAACCGACATATCTCCGGCATGTCTGTTTAGGCTATATAAATGAGAAATGCATATCCAAACTACATAAAGATGGGTTCTTGGATTCATTTGATTTTGAATCGTATATGAGAAATGCGAGTCTTGTTTATTAGGCAAGATGACTAAAGCCCCCTTTCATCGGACATGTTGAACAAGCTAATATGTATTGGGACTTATACATAGTGATGTATGTGGACCCATGAGTTCGATTAGCAAGAGGTAGGTTTTATTACTTTATTACATTTACTGACGACTTTAGTAGATATGGATATGTGTATCTTATGAGACACAAATCTGAATCCTTTGAAAAGTTCAAGGAATTCAAGAATGAAGTTCAAAACCAATTTGGTAAAAGCATAAAAGCCCTTCGATCCGATCGAGGAGGTGAATACTTAAGCCAAGACTTTGATGACCTTCTAAAGGAGTGTGATATTATATAACAGCTCACTCCACCTGGAACACCACAATGGAATGGTGTATCTGAGAGGAGGAATCAAACCTTGTTGGACATGGTACGATCAATGATGAGTCATGCAGATCTTCCAATAAGCTTCTGGGGTCATGCCCTAGAGACAGTTGCATTCACACTTAACTGTGTTCCTACAAAGACGGTTCAGAAGACACCATATGAGATGTGGACTGGGAATCGTCCTAGTATGTCGTTCATGAAGATTTGGGGTTGCGAGGCATTCGTAAAATGTCTAGATTCTGACAAGCTCGGACCCAAATCTGACAAATGTAATTTTGTGGGATACCCAAAGGAAACAAAAGGGTATTATTTCTACAAACCTTCTGAGAATAAAGTATTTGTTGCTCGAACTGATATTTTTCTAGAAAGAGAATTTTTCTCTAAAGGAAATAGTGGGAGGAAAGTAGAACTCGAAGAAATTCGAGAACCACAAAATATCATTGAACCTGAGTTGGAACGTGAGCAGGAACCACAAGATATTGTGGAAAGTGAACCTGCTCAAATTACACAAGGCATTCGTAGATTTGGTAGGACACGCCAAGAGCCTGAGAGATATTATGGATATCTTGTGACTCAAAATGGCGATGTGATGCTTATAGATCAAGATGAGCCTGCTTCCTACCAAGAAGCTATGAATGGACCAGATTCTGAGAAATGGCTTGAAGCCATGAAATCTGAGATGGACTCCATGTATACTAACCAAGTATGAACTCTGGTTGATCCACCCGAAGGGGTAAAACCAATCAGGTGCAAGTGGGTTTTTAAGAAGAAAACTGACATGGATGGTAATGTACAAACCTATAAAGGCTGACTGGTAGCAAAAGGTTACAAGCAAGTTCAAGGTGTTGCTAACGTAATAATAACCTATAGGGTCACACACATAGAACGTAATTTAAAAGGGAATTAATTTAAATTTTAAGGATTTAAATATATTAATATGATTAATAGTATTTAAATCACGAATTTAAATTAAAAGGATAATTTGTATATATGTATATTAATTAAGTAAGACATAATTAAGAGATATATATATATAAATTTGGATTTTATGAAATTAGGTTTTGATTTGATTAATTCCTTTTAACTACTATATATATGATATATAGCAGCTACTTAGGGTTACATCATAATTGAAAAACCCTAGCCGCTCTGAGAGAGACTAGAGAGAAAAACAGTTTCATAATCGTTCCTTTGGTGGCTAGTACCGCAAGTCCTTCTTATTGCAGAATCGTTCGACGGTTCGTGCGACGTTCGTGTGGATACCATAGAGACGTGGTTCTAATTGGATTGCGTAAAGGATTTGAAGCTATTTCAGAACTTTTTCATAATCGGTATAATATCTAAACCACTGAATTAATTTCAGTTTTGCTTGGATCCTGTTTTGGGTTTCGGAATTGCTTTGATTATTTTTTAAATTTTCGCTGCGTTTTTGTGCCGAAAATCCAACATAACTACCCATAATAAAGTATAAAACATTAAATAACTTTAAACAATAATCTTTCCCGTTAAAGGGTTACATCATCTCATAAATAATCCCAGGTAATCTAACCTTAAATTATTACATCAGTTTGCGGAATACATTATAAAATAAAACAAGTCTTATAACTTCATGCATTTAAATAAACTTTAATTAGTTCTTCAACACTTGGACATCTTGCCCTTTCCCTTGCTAGTAGATGGCTCATCACCTCTTTCGACTTTAGCTGCATTGTTTAATTGCAAGAGTGAGCAAACAATTGCTCACTGACATAAAGAATAGTAACAATAATCATATGAGAATGAACAATGAATGTTGTACAATAATGAACTTGTTCTACGAAAAGAAACAGAAACAAGTTCGAACTTTGAACATCTGAGGGTCTTACGACCACGAACTTTGTCCACGGTGTTTAGGTATTATTATTTTAACCTTTAATAAATATTAGATCAGATAGACTCTTCTTACATACTCTACGTGTTCATGCAAGAATTTTATCTATTTGACTTCTTTAACTAAAAATTCACCTATTAGTCCATTTTTAACGAAAACGAAAAACGTTCGTGAACGTTCAACTCTCGTTTCTTCGGTCTAAGTCGGAATTCGGTCATTTTTGAGTGTGCAACTCTATATTGCCAAATAAGACTTGTCTCCATTGAAAACCAATGTTTCCAAACTCAATATCAAAATTCGACTTCCATTCCGAGAATTTCACGAATTCGACGATTATCGTCCTATCGTGTGAATTCAGGCAAAACTTCGTTACTTAAGATTTGTTCTTCATTTCAAATAGATTCAATCCATCATACTAACGTATTGACATACATATTAAATTAACTCATTTACATGATAAGTTATTACTTGTTCTTTGTGAGTTTGTAACTTATAAAAATATAAATTACTTATGAATTCTGTTTTCATGACTTTTGATAGTTCATGACTTCTAACCATTATTCTTGCATCTTATTATCATACTAACTTCATTAATGTAAAACATGTTACAAGTTCCTACAATTCTTCCTTGGTTCATAACTTATATGATTACAAATAGATTATTCATGATTTATACGGCTTAAGTCCATTAATTAATCAATCTTATCAATCCTTAGTATACATGTTCTACCATTACCCACTTCTCTAACAATGGAAGAGAAAGAGAATCATGGTTTAAGATTGCTTACCCTTGAATATCACTTGGTTAATCATGATCTTCTTCTTGCTTCTTGAAATATGAAAGACTAACTTATTCTCACTTATTCTCTCTAACCAATAAGCTTTCAACTTGTGGGATGAAATGAACAACCCACAAAATGAAATCCAAGCTCTCTATTTATAGGAAAGATAAAGTTAGGGCATAAGGGTCATTAATCCATCCACCTCCTTACTATTCCTAACTTAAGAATTAAGTTAACTTGGCCTCCACATTATTTGCTTGCTCACCACTTATCTTATCCTTTGTTTAGCCCTTAAGTCTATTTGTTCATCACTTATAAGCACTTTGTTTGCTCACCACACTTACTTAGCCTTTAAGTTACTTGCTTATCACTTTGGATCACCCATGGGTTGCCCAATGGTTCTTGTTTACCCATTGGATACTTACTTTGGGCTTTAAATTTAATTAGCTTACTAACTTAACTTATACTTTTGGGCTTGCATTTAACAAATCGTTGGGCTTTACCATTAGCTTGCATTGGGCTTACACATTATTCCCTATTGGGAATTACCCTTCCCACATTTGGGCCTTATCATAATTCCCATTAGACAATACAATTTCCTACACAATTCAACAAATCCATTACATATGGCTTAAAACCTTAGAAAGTATTGTTGTGACACCCCCAAATCCGGGTACTTCATTTCCACCGAATTTGGTGCTCACTATAAAAATATTTACATTTAACTACCCATAATAAAGTATAAAACATTAAATAACTTTAAACAATAATCTTTCCCATTAAAGGGTTACATCATCTCATAAACAATCCTAGATAATCAAACCTTAAATTATTACATCAGTTTGCGGAATACATTATAAAATAAAACAAGTCTTATAACTTCATGCATTTAAATGAACTTTAATTAGTTCTTCAACACTTGGACATCTTACCCTTTCCCTTCCTAGTAGATGGCTCATCACCTCTTTCGACTTTAGCTGCATTATTTAATTGCAAGAGTGAGCAAACAATTGCTCATTGACATAAAGAATAGTAACAATAATCATATGAGAATGAACAACGAATGTTGTACAATAATGAACTTGTTCTACGAATAGAAACAGAAACACGTTCGAACTTTTAACATCTGAGGGTCTTATGACCACAAACTATGTCCACGGTGTTTAGGTATTATTACCTTAACCTTAACAGTCATTAGACTGTACAGACTCTTCTTAACGCACTCAGGGGGATCAACCCTTTATACCATGTATTGTGCACAAACATCTAAACGTTACACATATAAAATCCCCTATATTAGGGTTGTTCATCTTAGTTTGAATTTAGAATTTCTGCACTAAAGAAAGTTTTGTGTGTAACTAACTTATCAGTGTTTCTAGAATTTTAGAACACTTATTCAATTTCCATCAATAAAGGTTTAATACAAGAATGTATAACTAAACAAGGCTATCAAAGTCAAAGACCGGATATTAACAATATATAACTGAATAAACATAATACACATGCAAAGTACTATGTTCAAAAGAGTTAGAACAATCTCATTTGAATCGACGTATTAGAACAATATATGCTTTGTATAATAATTATAAAAGTAAAACTTGCTCGATGTAACGAATTAGGTTACAAGAGCTTAATCAATCGTATATAAGAATAGAATCAATTATATTGCTCAATGAAAGTTTAGGATAAGAAACTTGCACAATTATGAAAGTAGATTTAGAGAACTTGCCTTGTTTGTAAGCTACACAAATGTACTATAATATTCAATTACCCTACATACATCATTAAAATCGCAACAACAATTAGTTGTATGAACATTAGCTTTAGGGGTTTAAACCATCATTTAGGTCATAACCTTATCCTAGCACCTAACCACGTTGGTTAACACCTTAACGATTCTGAAATCACACTATAAACTTTATCATTTATATTTAACTTTTGAAAACATCACATTTGGTTCATTACATAACTCATTCAAGTAATCACTTAAATTCTTTTACACTGTATATAACAACGCTTGACGATCAGTAATTGTAGTTTATATTGTGCCTTAACATTATTAACATGCATGCTAAACTAATATAAGTCCATTACACATGACCTGCAATTAAGTAGACTTCACCGTCATGATCGGCTACTCATATGGGGCCGCACCAAGTAGTATACATCTGGTAATCATAAGGCCACATGATGTAACGCTACCACATGAGAACCGAACCATTGCATCACAATCACGCCAAGACAATGCCTCGCCCAGGTTTTTGCAGAAGCTCGAAATCAAACTCTGCATTGGTCAAAAATCCCAATTCTACAGAAATCTCCCAACTTCAACATCTAACACTTTGTACTAACATAGCTACACATGCTATTCATCATTATATATATAAAAACATCACACATATACGAATTTAAAGAATCAAAACTATAATTTTCCAAATTTCTTCATTTTTATACTTTTAACGAATTTAATCACCACGAATTTGTTTCTTAATCATTTGACACGATTCGAACTACACCGCTTTCGTTTCTTAACATAATATCAGAATCCAACTTCAATTTGCAAATTATAACTCATATAAGGCATGAAATTTGGTACTTTCTAAGCCTTTTTCTCATGCATAAACACTGTTATATGTTTTCTTCCTATAAACCCAAATTCACGTGTTTGGAAATAAAATAAAACTCATATATGATGACAATGGATTCAACAACACAACCTTCATCATATAATCACGTTTGAAACAACAAATCACAAAAAAATTCAATTTACAGAGAACTTTAAATCAATTACAATTCCAACTAGAAAATTTAGGAATAAGTTATTCCTTGAATTAGTAAAACAATTAGCAACACCACTGAAATTCACAGAGAACTCTCTCTTTCACTGATTTTCTCTCTTGCTTCCAAGCTCTACCAAGCTCTCTCAACACTCTGCTATTCCTCCTTAGCGAAATACGTGAAATAAGAGCCAACTGAGTGCTAGCCTTAGAAAATAGACGCGTAAATAAACTGAAGCCCACGCACTTCAGTTAAAAAAAATCAAATGTCTACGTCAGTTACACAAGACCAAAGGCCACAAGGCCATATTTGGCTAACCAAGAATTTCCCTCCCAAACTAAATTATTTATATTATATAGTTTTCATGTGTCACACTAGTTAATTAAATAACTTTAGCTTAATTAATTTAAATTAATAAAAATAAAAATCTTATTATCATTATTATACTTATAATTAATAAATAATTATATATCCAATTTAATTAATAAATTAGACACATCACTTTATTTAATTTATTTATTTCCTTTACATTAAACAATTCATTTAATTTAATTATTTTCTTAAATATTAAGCAATTGATTTAATTTAATTATTTCCTTAACTTAAATCCATTAGATAAAATTGTCATTATTCAAATTAACATTAATTAATTTAGTTACCAAATTAATTCATCTCAATTCATCAATTATTTATTTTCTCAATAAATAAATTATTTAAAATATTTATTTAATTCCATAAATATTTAAATTAAATTACAAATTTCTCGATCGTTACAATTGTCCACGTATTAATCTCTTATTCTAACTCGTATACTTATTCATCCTATACGACATACCATCATTCATATATACTCGTATAATACTTCATAGCATACTCGTATACTCTACCTCGCACAATACCTACGTATTATACAATCATTACCTTAACTTCTTAATGCTTGATTTTTCTAACATTCTCAAATTAAGTCCGTAGGCGAAATATTACATTTTTCATAACTGAAATATTGTTGGATATTCTATCTTACCTCGATATTCTATCGTTACGTATTTCTCGGAAGTTCAAAAATAATTCCCGAGCAGAAATGCGTGAATAGTGTTTTTAGAAAATTTCTTGGAAAGCTTTTATTTTGTCTTGGAAATTCAAATACTTTAATTCTACCATGTAGCCAAAATACTACGACGTTCCGACACATCTAGGTCATAGAACGACCTTCAATTAGCGTACTCCTATAAATAATCGATTAAATTTATTTAATCCACATAATCAAATAAAAATTTAATTCTCAAAAATCAGATTTTTCTGGGGCGTTACACCTACTCTACCTCTAGTGAACCCATTTTCAATAAGAAAGTTTGTTAGTGTTTCATATCATGCTCTAGGTGCTTGTTTAAGACCATATAAGGCTTTGTCTAATCTATAGAAATAATTAAAGAGAGATGGATTGATGAAACCTGGAGGTTGCTCTACATATACTTATTCTTGAAGTTCACCATTTAGGAATGCACTTTTTGACATCCATCTGAAAGACTTTGAATTTCATGTGAGCAGCAAAGGCAAGGAATATTCTGATAGTTTCTAATCTGGCAACATGTGCAAAGGTCTCATCATAGTCAATTCCTTTATCCTGAGAGTAACCCTTGGCCACTAATCTTGCCTTATTCCTGGTTATTACTCCATTTTCATCCATCTTGTTTCTGTAGACCCACTTGGTCCCAATGACAGGATGACTCTTTGGTCTTGGAACTAATCTCCATACTTTGCTTCTTTCAAACTGATTTAGTTCTTCCTGCATGGCTTCTATCTAGCTGGAGTCTTCCATAGCATCTTCTATCTTTTTGGGTTCCATTTGTGACAGAAAGCTCATATAGAAACACTCATTTTGAGTGGCGGCTCTTGTTTTGACTCTTGCATTTGGGTCTCCCATGATTAAGTCTTCAGTGTGATATCTTGCCCATCTATTTCCTGTTGGAACATCTATCTTGATGTCTTCTTGTTTGAGACCTTCAAGATTAACTTCTGCTTCTTGATGTGGAGGTTCGTTGTCTTGCGTAGACCTCTCTATGATCTCATTACCTTGCTCAATGATTTCATTGTCTGGAACTATGATCGTGGTGTTTAGTTCAACGACCTCGTTCGTAGTGTCTGAACGGTCGTTCGTAATGTCTTGAGACACTGTTTTGTCCAAGTCTGTTTCATTAAAGATGATGTGAATCGAGACTTCTACACTCAGCGTTTTCTTGTTGAACACTCTATAGGCCTTACTGTCTGTGGCATATCCAAGAAAGATTCCTTCGTCTGAACTGGGTTGGAACTTTGTCAGATATTTCTTCCCATTGTTGAGAATGTAGCATTCATTGTGACGCCCAAAAATATGGGTATCTTCCTACCCGACAGATGGTGTTACACGGTGCTACAGTTCACACAAACATTCAATTGAAATGCCTCAAAAGAACGAATATGTCTTATATATATTCAAAATAATATTAACATTCCCCCCAGGTTCTTTATAACTATTACAATTGTTCTTGTCATAATATCTAATATTATCATTATAAACCTATACTATTACATAGGTAATCTACGGGTTCGCCTTAACCTTCCCTTTATCCTTGCCGGATCCGTCGATCCGTTCAATCTTAGCTGCATTTATATGGTTCAAGCAAGAGTGAGCCTAACTAGATCAACAAGTACAACAATTCTAGCTAAATAACATGCTTGAAACATAGGAATCGTATATCTTCAATAACTGAACAATAGTTACGAAGTACTATCGATAATTCAAAATAGCACTTCTTTTCATTCAAAACGTTTTACAATGATAATATTCAGTAAAACATCAATTCCGGTCCAAGACCACGAGCATTTCATAAGTTCTTTGAAAAAGAACATCCCGGCACTAAGTCCGTAACTCCGGCATAGCTTACGAGCTCGTCTAGGTGATCAGCCTATAGTACTATATGTTGATCAACACTACATTCATTAAATGTATGTACATTTAAGTTGTGGCAACCTCACGTGCCTGTCGTTTGACGACAAAACAATTTAGCATACTAAGTCTTTATTTGAAAACCACACTAACATAGTTTGGTAAAACATTGACAATACTTTGATAGATTGTAACATATCATAAGTCTAGCCGAAATAATTGGCTTTGAATTCATCAGACATTAGTTCATGCGTAAGAATACATGAATCACAAAGCTTGTCCAGATTAAACTGAAACAAGGGTTAGAATACTTGCCTTTAGCATCTGCTACAGTTATAACAGGTGCAATTTAAGTCCTTAAGGTCTCTACAGTAGATAATAACATCACATAGCACATTAGGTCATGAATAACATACATGGTTCCTAAAGAATCTTACCCTTCTTCTCAATCTAATTACATATTAGATTTTTTATTATTGGTTTCGGCGTTCTGTTACATCGTTCTTACATTCATATGCAATTGACTTTCTTCAACCCTAAGTGATCATACTTAAAGTTTAATCATGACTTAATAATGTTTCATTAAGTTCTTTAGTTCATTAGTAATCAATTACCAATCATGCTTTACTTATAAACATTCTTTATTGTCCAAACCCTATATCAGGCATCGCGCTGCGCCTTGACTCCTTTACTTCAGCCCGCCATGTGGCGCTTAATACTCAAGGGTTAAAACCCTGGGACTTCAACATCATGACGCGAGTCCCCCCTTCACATTTACCATTGCCACTGCCGAAACTCCAAGAGAGGTCACAACTTTTCTTGTCTAAGTTTTCGGTAATGTACAAGAACCTATTTGGCCTTGGGCTAGCGCCACGGTGCCAGCTCGGTGCACCAGAAAACTTGGATAGTTTTTCAACTTTGCGAAACTCCTGGGCTCGTAACTTCTGCGTTATAAGTCCGAATTGGCTCGTTTAAGAGCCTATAGTTCACAAATCACATACTCTACGTGTTCATGAAAGAATTTTATCTTTTTGACTTTGTTAACTCTAAATTCACTTATTGGTTCATTTTTAACAAAAATGATAAACGTTCGTGAACGTTCAACGCTTGTTTTTCTGTTCTAAGTCGAAATTTGGTCATTCTCGAGTTCGCAACTCTATAATGCCAAATAAGACTTGTCTCCATCGAAAACCAATGTTTTCGAGTTCAAACACAAAATTCGACTTCTATTCCGAGAATTTCACGAATTCGACAATTATCGTCTAATCGTGTGAATTCCGGCAAAACTTCGTTACTTATGAATTGTTCATCGTTCTAAATAAATTCAATCCATTCTATATACATCTCAACCTACACATTACAACAACTTATTTTTAAGTGAGTTTATGGTTTATTCTTCATAAGTTTATAACTTAACAAATTATAATTTACAAGATGTCATTTCTTATGTCTTATTATTGATTCAAGTCCTTTAATCAACATTCTTACATCTTATTAACATATTAACTTCATTCATGTAAATATGTTACAAGTTCATATATGATCCTCATAAGTTCATAACTTACTTAGGTTTAAATTACTTATTCATGACTTATACGGCTTAAGTCCATTGATTATCCAATTCTTATGTGTTCTTAGCATATATGTTCATTAAGCTACACTTCTCTTATCACCCTACAATGGTAGAAATGGAAGATATAAGATCATAAGATCATTTACCTTTGATGACTAGCTTTCTTCTTCTTGAAAATCTAATGATGGAAGTTTGACTTATAAGTGCTTATTCTCTCTAACACTTAAGTTGCTTTATGTTGCATGAAGTTAACAAACAAATAATGAATTTGGAGCTTGCTATTTATATACTTTCTAAAGTTAGGGCACTTTGGTCAAAAGCACATCCCACCTCCTTAGTAACCTCCTTATAAGTGTATTTGCTCTTCACCTTAATTACTTGGCCACTACAACAAATCCTTGGTCACCAAGATCACCCATGGGTTGCCCCATGGATCAAGCTTTACCCATTGGATCATTAATTGGGCTTAGGTCCACTTAGATTAACTTATTCCTTTGGGCTTGCATTAATTTACTTTGGGCTTCATATTAACAAACACTTGGGCTTAACACTACTAAATCTTGGGCTTGCACCTTACTTCTTATTGAACTTGTACTTCATACAAGATTCCACCATGCCATTTCATTTGACTTTAATCCTTAATGTTCTCTAATTAAGTTCGCATGCGAAATATTGCGTTTTCCATACTTGAATTATTATTACATAATCCATTTCACCTTGTTATTCTAACGTTACATATTTCTCGAAAGTTCAAAAATAATTCCCGAGTGGAAAATGATGAATAGTGTTTTTCTGAAAATTTCTCGGAAAGCTTTTATTTTCGTCTTAGAAATTCCTTCACGTAGTTAAAATACTACGACGTTACGACATTTCTAGGTTATAGAACGACATTCATCTTACTAACACATAATAATAACAAATAATATTATTTTATTCATTATAAAAGTATTTACAAAAGGTTCAATTTTCCGGGGCGTTCCACTCTCTCCCCTTTATAAGGATTATGTCCCCAGAATCTCGCTTAAGAAAAAAATTACACAAACAAATGAGGGTAATTCTTCTTCATCTTTTTTTCAAGTTCCCACATTACTTCTTCGACATCATGGTTCTTCAATAACACCTTTACAGATGGTATAACTTTGTTCCGTAGAACTTTCTCTTTTATATTGATGATTTGAACCGACATCTCCTCATATGTTAAGTCCTTCTCGATATGAATCAGCGCATACTCGATTAAGTGTTTTTAATCAGGCTTATAGGGACGTAATACAGATATCTAAAATAGGTTATGCATTCGTTCTAGGTCTGAAGGTAACGCTACCACGTAAGCTACCCCTCCCACTTTTTTCTATTATTTGAAAAGGTCCTATACACCTATGACTTAACTTTCCCTTCTTTCCAAAGCGTATACCTTTAGAAATACATATGAGCCTACTTCGAACTCCCTATTTACTCGATGCAAATCTGTAAACTTCTTTTGTCTGTCTTGAGCTTCTACCAATCGCATTCATATTAGCTTCACTATATTCGATGTTTGCTGCACCAATTCTGGTCCTAACATTCGGCGTTCTCCCACTTCATCCTATGACAACCTCGAATCCGGGTCCTGAATCACCGCGGATCCGGTACTATCACTATACAACTATTACTTATTTGTAGAAGATATAAACGTATACTATTTATACAATAACTTTACACACTATTCTCCAAGGTCGAATAACCTTAACTTAATACACAATTCATAACTTATTTTACTTACAATAACATTAAGATACAATACTGTTACAAATCTACTGCACACATATACTAAATCTGGAACTATCTTTGACCTTTCCTTGTATCCGACGTATTTGTCTTAATCTGCAATGTTTATCATGATATAGCAAGGGTGAGCATGAAGGTTTCCCAACAAGTTTAAGTTCAATAATTTAACGATATATCATGATTGAAAGAATCTGAATAATAAGCTGGCTATAATTCAACATTATAGTTGTGAATTAGCACGAACAAACTTTTGACTAAACAAGTATTAAACATGAACAAATATATCTGGACCGAATGGTAATGAAGGTGATCAGCCTTTTATACCTGACTTATACATGCAATATGTACAGAGTACAATTCTACAACGGCAATTAGCAATGATTATCCATAAGCATATCTGAATGAAACAACTCTAAGTAGAGTTAAGTAAAACTTGCATGAACTATTGATTACCGCTATGCAATTAATAAGCTTTGTCTGAACCTAATATATAAATAATATCGATATACAAATTAGAATAATATCATCACAGTATTTAAAATAACCTAAACACATTATTTCATAACCCTATCAGTCTACAACACATATAAAACTCGATATCAAGTCAAACTATTACAGTCTGAGTTGAACTCGACACAATTCTAACATCCCGACGGTCTAGTCGGACAATTCACGAGTTTAAGTTCAATTAAACTCTGTCTAAACACTTAACAATTATCTAAGATAATTTATTAACAGTCAAAATATTTTTTATAAGTTCGTAATAGTTTTCAGATAATTATTATCATTTATCATGAATTTTCAATCATAAAAATCGTATTTATATAAATTAAATACCACATAATTCCTTTATCATTAATATTTATTTATTATCAAATATTAATGAAATACATGTCATAATATTATAATATATTTATAATATCACAAAGTATTTTTAATACTTTAAAATAACCTTTATATGATTTTTAAATAATTAAATTCATTATCCGATAATTGTTATTAATATTAAAATATTAATATTTTCATAACAAAATATCAAAAGTTATATTTTATAACTTCAAATATTTTTATAACACTTAAATCATTTTTATATGATTTTTAAATCATAAATTCTAATTTTCCATACTTTATTTAACTTATTTGCTAAATAACTTAATTATCATTAATATTGATTAATTAATGAAATTCATCCTAAAATATTAAAAGTCACTAAAAATAACTAAAAATATTTTATTATACCATAATATTATTTTTCTTGATTTTTTATGTATTAAAATCATTTTTAAATAATTTATTTAATATTATAATTAAATTAATTAAATACCATTTATATTCCAAAAATATTAAATATTTATGAAATATGCTCAAAATAATTAAAAACTATTTTTCAGACTTTTAAAATAAGTTTTCAGAATTTATTTTGTATTTTTAATAATTAAAAACTATTTAATTCGATTTATTTAATTAAAATATTAATTTTCCAAAATTATCTGTCGCTAAAGGTACCATAAGTGACAAAACTGTCGCTAATGGTGTTCTTGGGATGTTCTTGGCCAAACCCAGTAATGCGTGTTAGTAGACAAGTAGGTAGGTTTGACCGGTCCTAGATCTTTGATCACAAGGTTTCTTGGCAGCTTGATGGTTTAGGATTGTAGTATGGATGTAGGACTACAATCTACAACAATTTTCATGGCAATATAACATTACAACCGAGATATATGGCCTATCAAATATCATGTCAGAGTTGTTCTTCATTTCTGGGTTTTCTAGAAATGATGAACAGCTCAAGGATGCTACTTTGGTCCTTTTTATCTCTACGTCCTCGTCTTGGTTAGTGTGTTTTATCAATTCAATCATGCAGTCTAGATGTCAGCGTACAATAACATATCAACAGATCGGTCTAACAACAACACATTGAAGAAATCAAGGTTGGTCAAAGTAGTAGTCAGAAAACGGTTCTTGAAGATTCTGGGTTACCCAGAATCTCGTTCCGGGGAGTTGGTCAACGCCGATTTGAGTGTTCACAGATTTGTTTATATGTCATATTTGGGTGATCTGATAGCATGATGGTGTAGTCCTCATGTCAGGCTACAAGATCCAAACCATAATTTAGCCAAACAACTAAACACGTGCAATATCAGAGCCTTCAAAATGGTTGTCAAACTTTTCTGGTAATCTGGGTTACCCAGATTTGTTCGGTCATGGTCGGTCAACGACCTTTGACCACTAATAACTTGCAATATAGACCTGATCTGACCATGATTCAATTTGCAGATTAAAGTTTACATGGCATACTACAAATCTATAACATAACACATACATAACATCTTATAGACAGAGATCTAGAGGCCCTGACATTCGACTGTCAGGCCACTTTCTACTATTTTTCCAGATTTCCAAAAAATGTTATTTCGAGTACTTTGATGTTATGGATTCACTATATAGCAACCCAGATCATCAAGTGACACCCAAATACACAACTTAAAATAATAAATTACACCATCTAACAAGATCTAGCGAATAAGGGTTTATACCACTTTGAAGCTTGATCTTGATTTTGATCCTTGATATTTGTTCATGGCTTGATAGAGATCATGCTAGGGACTGAATTACCTAGAAATTTCGTGGGTCTAGAGAGAGGGAAAATGTTGGTTGAGTGTTGGAGACCAAATGGCTATCTTTATGGATTTTCTCTCTCTCTTAAATCTATATCATGTTGAATAAGTGAAATGGCTGATGTGTTGGCTGATTTCTGTGGATTTAAGGCAAATGCTAGGGCTAGGTTTGCTCACCAACTTCACTAGGACAACTCTTGCAAGTTAAGTCAAATAATGCACTAAGGGCACTTTGGTCATTTTGCACACAAATTTAATGGCAACATGGTCTTTTGCCCTAACCCTTAGGGTTTAGGGTTTGAACCCTTAGTGCTTAGGGTTTGAACCCTTAGGTTTTAAAAATAAATTCTAGAATTTCCAAATTAGGTTTTCAAAATCAAAAATTAATATTTCTAAATTATAATTAGAATTTTATAATTATATTAAAATTAATCATAATTTAAATCTTGCAAATTTGGATTATTATTTCCTAATTAAAATTGCTAATTTAGCAATTAGGGTCAAAATTGTTCATTAGGGTTTATAACCCACGAATTAGGGTTTTAAATAGAAAATAATATTTCTAATCTAGAAATTAGTTTTCCTAATTAGATTAGGGTTTTTAATTACTTATAACTTGAAAATTATGATTAATATTTCCTAATTAACATTAAAACTATTTAATTAACAATTATATTTTTCCTAATTATAAATTGGGGTTTCTAATCCAGAAATTAGGGTTTTCTAAATCAATTAGGGTTATCCCTAATTAGGTTTTCATTAATAATGTTTAAACCTTATTCTAACATTTACATTCCCAAATTAGGGTTTTAACTTTCGAATTATGGTTTTGAATTCCCAGAATTGAAATTAGGGTTTCAGAACCGGTTTCTAGGGTTTCTTATAATTCGCTTGGGTTTTCTAACCGAACATTGATGTTCTTAATATATACCTAGGGTTTGTCACAAATATCATTTATTTGGTCAACCCTTGACCCTTAACCACATACTATACACATATACAACAATATACACAGAACATATTCACGTATACACTTAATCTTGAATAATTCACCTAAATCCTTCACAGAATTTTGAAATCATCAAAATTCCTTCCCAAAAATATCAAACGCACACTTATTTTCTGATTAGGTTCTAATATTGAACCTTAAATCAATTAATTAAAATTTTAAAAATATTTAAATTCTCGGGTTGTCACATTCACCCCTTCTTCTTCTAAAAATTTCATCCCCGAAATTTACCTTACAGCTTACACCATACACCATACACCTTGAACTATTCACCATTAATTCACGTCATCACATGTTATCCCGATACCTTCCTTACCAGAATTAAAATTTTGAAATTGTGCTGAGGGGTTATACAGACTATTGTCTGTCATTTTCGCAAAGGTTTTTATGGAAGTTCATCCGCAAACCGTTATAACTTACGGACATAGTGGGTAATTAGCCCGGTATGCCCTTTACTTATTAAGTACTGATGGTCGAATCTGTTCTCGCCTCTGCCATAGGCACAAAAATTTTACCTCAGTCTTACCACATTCCGCACCAAAACAATTTGGTTCGGGAGATTTCTTTCAATGAACACTTAGAGTTTTCATAACATTAGTCTAGCTGAATCGAATAGTGTAGACTCATATCAATAATTCAATTCAATCAAATTATTTAGGTGTAGCCAAACCCCGTTGGCAAATAATTTTTTTTTTTAAAATATTTTTGAGAATAGCGATCGCTATCTTGATGCCGCATCAGACACAAATCCGTTTGAGGATGCCGTTGTAAAGCCCCAAAATCCGGGTACTTGAAACCCGAACTCGGTGCTTCACGATACCATTTCTATGAGCAGAATAATACTAAAAATAATATAAATATCAACTTAATTTACATATCATCAGAGTTTGAATCCCAAGTACGTAACCTTTAAACATTCATTACAACCCATGATAGATAATATATATCATACTTGTCTTAATAAAGTTAATTATTACATAAAATAGCATTTCTTTCATTCACCAATCTTTCCCTTTTCCTTGTTCTTAGCAGAGCTCTCTGGTCATTCACACTTAGCTGAAAACATTTAAATTAAGCAAGAATGAGCATTTGAGTGCCCAGCAAGTAATGGCAGTTATATATATATATATATAAGCTGAAAGAATTTAAATGTTTTCTTTATACTACCCTTCTACAACGATTCAACAGTTGTGAAGTAATCTGTACCAATGATAATAATATATCAATTCTATACCAAATTTTTGAAACTACGTACTGACTATAAATAGGGTTTATGTGACATACTATGAACATTGTTTTCATTTTCGAAAAGGTTAAACAGAAACTCATTTGTAAAACCGTCATAACTTACAGCACGGGGGGTGATCACCTGCATATGCCTCGCATTAATCAATACTACATGCAAGAACGAGGGTATTGTTCACGCTATCCACCTTGGGTGCATAAATAGTTTTCCCGTGTAGGGATGTTCATACTTGTTTGGGTTCAAAATCAAAGGTTTTATCATGTTCAACAATAATCTATAATTCAACATATATGTATACGGGTAATTGACAAAGGTATATCAACATGTGATTAAATACAATGATTATCCAAGTGGGGACACTTGTATAACCATTTATAGAAATTAACGAACAGAATATATATCTGAATTACCATATACTAACATGTTGATAATCAACGAGCGTATATAATATAAGGTTAATAATCTGTACAGTAATAATAATATAATTCATAAATATTCTTACTCATGTCCATTGCATAAAGAAAATGCAAAGGTAAGATACTTTACTGTCATGTACCGCTTATAGATTCACAACTTAGTTTTATCGTTTATATCACGACCTATCATTAATCAAATCATTCGTTCGATTAGAACAATATACTATAACATATAGTACTGCATTTCGCAGTCAGCACATAACCTAATCACATTATTACCCATGTTTAACAACCATTGAATCACAAATAATCACATATCTAATTATATTATCTAAGTCCAGATCAATTTCTGAAATATTTTGGTGTACCGATAGCTTTATCGGGTAATTATTGAGTCTAAGACTCTATTCTGTAACTGAGTATCTGTCATATTATTTTTAAATGACTTAATATAATTTTAAAACATTTATTATAATTTATCATGAATTTTCAAACATCGGAATCATTATTAAATGATTTAAATATTAAACAATTCTATTATCATTAATATTTAATTAATATTAAACTATAAATAAAATTATTTCTAAAATGTTAAAGTTATTTATAATAACTTGAAATACTTTTAAAGTATTAATATTACCCTTAAATGATTTTTAAAACATTTAAAATCATTTTAAATAATTATCATTAATATTTAAATATTAATGTACTATTTATCAAAATATTAAAAGTCTTTAATCATTACTTCAAATATTTTTAATTCATTTATATCCTTTTTAAATGATTTTTAAATTAATAAAACCATTTTGAAACTATTTATTTAATATAATTATTAAATAAATTTAATATCTTTAATAATAAGTTAATAATCATTAATATTAAATTATTAATGAAATTATCCTTTAAATATTAAAAGTTATATTTTATAACTTAAAATATCTTTAAACACTTTATTTTCATTTAAAATGATTATTATAATATTAAAATCATTTTTAAACTAAATTATTTAATATAATTATTAACTAACTTTAATATCATTAATAATAATTAATTAATGAAATTTACCTTTAAATATTAAAAGTTATATTTTATAACTTAAAATATTTTTAAATACCTTATAATTATTATTTAAAATGATTTTTAATATAATAAAATCATTTTTAATTAATTTATTTAATTCATTTAGTAAATAACTTAATATTCATTAATATTAATTTATTAATGAAATTTATCACAAAATATTAAAAGTCATTAAAAATTACTTAAAATATTTTCTTATATCATAATATAATTTTAAATGATTTTTCAAATATCAAAATCATTTTTAAATAATTTATTTAATTTTATAATTAAATAAATTAAATACCTTTAATTTTCCAAAAATATTAAAAATATATGAAATATATTTAAAAAAAATTAAAAACTAATTTTCAGAATTTAAAATAATTTTTAATAATTTATTTGGTATTTTTCATAATTAAAAACTATTTTTTTCTATTTATTTAATTAAATTAATTAATTTTTGAAAAATAATATATATTGTCTGTCGCAAAAAGGCCCTATAGCGAAGAAACTGTCGCTATAGGTGTTCTTGAGGTGTTCTTCATGAAACCCAGAACACCTAGTCAGTTACTAAGTGACCCAGTTTGACCAGGTTTGATTTCGTGTGTGTTGTGTTTCTAAGCGTTTTGTTGATCAGAGCATGTAGTACAAATACAATACTACACGATCCAACAATAAACATCATCATAACATGCATAACCAAAGAGATCTGAGCCTTCAAAGAAGCTGTCAGAGCTGTTCTTCATTTTCTGGGTTACCCAGAAATGAAGAACAGTTCGACTACTCATATTTGGGCCTCCACAACTTGTGATCTAGGTGATGTTTTAGTCATTTAAGAGGTCTAGGTTGTAGAAAACATGTAGTACTACAGGTCTATCACCAAACATTATCATAACAACATCACATAAAGAAGATACATGCCGGTCAAAGTCTGTTAGTCGTCATGTTCATCCGTTTTCTGGGTTACCAAGAAAACTAATTTCATGAACGTCTGACCTACTTTGACCAGACACCAAATCCTGTACACTTGATATCTAGAGTCAATAAAAGGATGGATCGAGAGTTAAACTAACATTCTATAACATGGATTCAACAACAGACTCAAAACATCCAAAATCGGATAGATCTAGAGCCCCAAATAACTTGTCAGACACTGATAACCCATTTCTGGGTTACCCAGAAATGGTCCGGTTATGGTCGGTCATTGACATTTGACCAGGAATAACTATCAATCCGTGCATGATGTGGTCGTTCTATGAGTTCCAGAACACAGATCTCACTACATACTACAAGCGCAAAGACTTAAAACACAAAAACCAAACACAGAAATAGATCTATCGGGTCTGACATTAGTTGTCAGACAACAAAAAAAATTTCCCAGATTTTCTTAAAATGCCAAATCCGAGCCTCTAGATGTTATGGATCTAACATCTAGCAACCCAGATCATCTTTATAAACCTTATATAACATGTTTAACACAAAAAAACAACATCAAACCACAGATTGATGGTCAGATTGTATGGTTAGGGTTTATACCTTCTTTGATAAATTTTGATTTCGCTTGACGATACGTTATGTACGATCGTGAAATTTGTTCTTTAGGACTGATCTAGCTAATAATTTCGGAGGTTTTGAGGGAGAGAGAATTGGTTGAGTGTTTGATGATAAAATGAGAGCAAATGAGCACTTTTCTCTCTCTAACTCTATATATAACATGTTGTAATGCACATGGTTGAGATATGGCTGCTGAGTGCTGTCATTTGAAGTCAATGGAGTTAGTAAGATTAGGTCACCCACTCCATATTTGCATAGATACACAAGTTACACAATAAAAATATCCAAATAGGGGTATTTTGGTCATTTGGATGGGAATTTTAATGGCAATCTTGTCATTTGGCAAACCTTTAGGGTTTGACCCTTAAGGTTTAACCCTAAGGTTTAACACAAATCAAATGTAGGATTTTCAATTTAGGGTTTGCTCAAAAATAAAATTAAATAAATTTTAGTTTCTAAAATTTTAAAATTAGGGTTTCCTAATTATGATAAATTTTCTAATTACACTATACATAAACATTAGGGTTTAATATCACTCATTATAATTAGCGTTGCTAAAATGGCAATTAGGGTTTATAATTTTGATAATTATTGTTATCAAATTATAATTAGGGTTTCTAATTACCAAATTAGGGTTCTAGGTTAGTAATTAGGGTTTAACAATTTACGGTTTCTATAATTAGCAATTTGTAATTCTAATACTTGTTAATTAATCATATTAACACAATTACTAACAATCTCTAACTCTAATTTGAATTTCAAATTAGGGTTTCTTATTTCCAAAATTAGGGTTTTTTAAAGATTAGGGTTTCTAGAATTTTAAATAGGGTTTACCTAATTGATCATTTAATACACAACATAAAACATATAACACAGTTATATAACAGTCTTAAACTCACAATTGATTTTCAAATTAGGGTTTCCTCCAATAAAACTAGGGTTTAAACAATTAATAATAGGGTTTTGAAATTAAACACCATAATTGACCAACCATCCTCAATACGTACATACAGTACATATTTATAGCACTGAAAAATTAAAAATATAATTAATATTATATTATTTTTCTCATTCCTTGATAAAAATCCAAAATTAGGGTTTGGATTCCATATCGATTTATTATTCATATTTAACCTTAATAATTAAGGTTAAATAATTAACTTAATAATCTGTACTAAAATTCATATAATAAAATAATTATTATAATTATTCTAAAATCATTTCATATATTATTTAAATAATATATGTTTATATTTTCATGGAAACTAATTAATAAAAATTTCTACTATAAATTAATTATTATAAGAATATACTTTATAATAATCAATAATCCTCAAATAAAATTATTTGTAAACATTTATTTAATAAATATATTTTTATTTACCACATAAATATATATATATATATACATTATCTTGTACAAATCCTCATCCTTAAAATATATATGAAAAAATTTATACGCAAAATTTCTTTTTTATTTATATAGAAAATATCGGGTTGTTACATTACCCTCCCTTATAAAGATTTCGTCCCCGGAATCACCGTTTTAAAAACCTGCACATACATGGGTACATAGCATACACAATCATTGCAAGTAGATCTCGATCATAATTTGATCGAATTGATCTTTAACTATTCACATAAAGCTTGTCTTTCTGATTAAACGAAAATTTGATTTCTAAGAGAACTCAAATTCCTCCCTCAAAATTTCTTTAGAAATAATTTACTATATATATGAAAATTATGTATATAAGAAAATAAAAGTTATACTAATAATACCTGGAGTTCCAGTGCCAGCTACTGCCGTATCCTGGACTGTCATGTTGTAGACCCTTGCAGTAGATTTCGTTGGCTTGCTCGATGACGTAGGTCCTGTGATTGCTAAAGTTCCGCTTCCAGTGCCAGTATTCACACTACCTGCCTCCACCCTCCTCTTCGGACAATCTTTCACCTTGTGCTCAGTCGATCCGCACATAAAACATCCACTGTTCATCTTAGGATTGGGGTAGTTGGGAGAGATATGGCCCTCCTACCCGCACTTGTAGCAAACGAATTTTTCTTTCAAACACTCCCTAGAGTTATTCTTTCCACATGTCTTGCATTGCACAGTCTGTTTCTTTACACCTTCTTGCTTCACTTGTACCATTCCAAAACTGCTCCCCTTCCTCTTGCTACTACCACCCCTGCTTCCACTATTAATTTCCACCTTCCCAACTCCTTCAACCTTACCTTTGTTCTTCCTCTCCTTGTTGTAGAGGCTCATAGCCTCACTCCTCTCCTCAGCAATAATCGCCTTCTCCATGAGTGCTGCAAATGTGACGCCCCAAATCCGGGTCTCTTTCAACCCGACAAATGGTGCTCCACGGTGCTACAGTTCACACAAACATTTAATTAAAAAAGCCTCAAAGGAACGAATCTGTCTTTTATATATTCCAAAACAATACTACCATTCCCCAGGTTCTTTATAACCGTTACATTTGTTCTTGTCATAATATCAAATATTATCATTACAAACCTATACTATTACATAGGTACGCTACAAGTTCGCTTTAGCCTTCACTTTATCCTTGTCGAATCCTTTGGTCATATCGTCTAAGTTGCAATCATATGGTTCAAGCAAGTGTGAGCATAACACATTCAGCAAGTACAACAATTTCATTTTTAAAAGCATGCTTGAAACATAGGAATCGTATATCTTCAATAAGCGGATGATATTTAAGTACTTATCAATAACTTAAAATAGCGTTTCTTTTCCTTCAAAACATTTTGCAATAACAATAATCAGTAATTCATCAATTACGGTTCAAGACGTGAACGTCTTTATAGTCTCTTTGAAAAGGACAACCCGTCATTTAAGTCCGTAAGTCCCAAGCATATCTTACGAGTACATCTAGGTGATCGTTTATAGTACCCTATGTTGATCAACACTAAATCCATTAAACGTGTGTACGTTTAAGTTGTGGCAACCTCACGTGTCCATCGAATACTCGATGAAAATACATTTGTTTATGCATAGTCAGGATTACCTTGAATCCGTACCAATTAATTGGCGTAGGATAGCGTTAGCAATTCTATATTGAAAGACTTGTAAACAGTTTAATCCATCTATCACGATTAGTCTAGCCGAGCTAAAACTGGCATCGACTCTTTCTTTGAAACCATACATGCATCTCATAATTTGAATCATTTGAAAACCTGGCTAACGTGAAGGTTAGACAAGCGTTTAAGAAAAACTTGCCTTCAGCGTCTGCTACAGTAAAATTACGTTTCCTTTGAGTCTTTACAGTCTCCTTTGATGTTCTCTTGCTACACCTTAAACTTCTTCTTGCTTCTTGCTTAATAAGAACTCTAGCTTCTCTAGCTTTTTCTCTCAAGCCATTAAGCTATAAGTTGTTGTGGAAAATATAATAATAGAAGTCTAGCTTTTATGTGCTTATTCTCTCAAGTAGATAAGCTCTCAACTTATTATGTATAAGGTGTTGGAGGAAATGAACAACCAACAAAATGAATTAAGAGCTTCCTATTTATAGGAAATCCTAGATGAGGGCTCCATGGTCATTAAACCATCCACCTCCTTACTATTCATTACCTAGCTCTTAAGTAAACTTGCTCTCCACACTTTTTACTTGGTGATCACAACACTTGCTCTCCACTCATTTTAGCCATTAAGTCACCTTACTTGCTCAGCCCAACACTTATCCATTAAGTCACTTTACTTGCTCACCACTTTGGGTCATCCATGTTCTCATGGGTTGCCCAATGGTTTAAACCACCTCCTAACCCATTGGACATTTACTTTGGGCTTTAGTTTTATTAACTTAGTTTAATCATTTGGGCTTGCACATTAAATTACTTTGGGCTTGTAATTAAACAACCTTTGGGCTTGTTCATTAACTTACTTTGGGCTTTACATTAATTCTATTGGACTTAACCATTCAATACTTGGGCTCACATAATACTTAACAAATCCTACCAATTCTACAAATTCAATACATTGAGCTTAAAGCCTTATAACGTATAATCACGTATTCATCTCGTATTCCCCTCGTATATTTATTCAATATATACAATATACCATCATTCATACGTACTCTTATAATACTTCGTATCATACTCGTATTCATTACTCATATAATACCTACGTAGTATACGATCATCGCTTAATTCATTACATACATTTAAATTCCTTCTCGAAAGTCACACTTCCTAAACGTTAGGTTTTAAGTCCACAGGCGAAATATTACATTTTCCATAACTGAAATATTATTGGATATTCCATCTCACATCAATATTCTATCGTTACGTATTTCTCGAAAGTTCAAAAATAATTCCCGAGCAGAAATGCGTGAATAGTGTTTTTCAAAAAATTTCTCGGAAAGCTTTTATTTTCGTCTTGGAAATTCAAACACTTTAATTCTACCACGTAGCCAAAATCCTACGATGTTCTGACATTTCTAGGCCAGAGAACGACGTTCGATTAGCTTGCTCTATAAATAATTAATTAACTTCATTTAATAATAAAAAAAATTAATTCTCAAAAGTTCGATTTTCTCGGGGCGTTACACTCTTCCCTCCTTATAAGGATTCCGTCCCCAGAATCTCGCTAATAATACCTACACCACAGAGGATATTTTTCCTTTATTTTAATCTCGAGTTCCCACAATGCTTCTTTGACATTGGGGTTCTTCCATTTCACCTTCATCGAAGGTATTATCTTTTCACACATGACTTATCACTTTCTGTTAACAATTTGAGTTGGAAGTTAAACACTTACTAACACATTACGCGATCTCTATATCATCTTAGGTATCCTTTTAACTCGGACCTATATGGAACTCAAATTCCTCCCTCAAAATAAGACTATTCTTAGTCTTCTACTTATCCTGCATTATCTTCTTCATTTTCTTACATTCCTCATTACCTAGTTGTACTTCATTAACTCGTTTCATTATCGTGAATTTAGTCTACGTTATAAATAACAATTCTACCCCTTCATTCCGTAATTTAACTTCTAACTCTGATCTTACCATTTCCGTTATTAACTCATTCTGAGTCATTAGCATCGATAGCTTTCCCTACCCCTCCTACTTAACGCGTTGGCTATAACGTTTACCTTCCCTGAATGATATAAGATATCACAGTCCTCTCTCTACTACATATTCAACTCTTTTGTGTGGAGATATATTTCAGACTCTTAGAGTCCGTGTATATCTCACGCTTCTCTCCGTATAAATACTATCTTCATATTTTTAATTCAAAAACTACTGCTGCCAATTATAGATCAAGTAGGATAGACCTCCTCCTAACCCTTTAACTGGCGTGATGCATACACAATGACATTGTCATGCTATAAGAGCACGCAATCATAACATCTATGCAAACATCGAGATACACTACAAAACTTCCTCGTATCATCTGATAAAGATAATACAGGTGCCTTAATCAACCTTTCTTTTAAATCATGTGACGCTAATGGTACCTTCAACCATAGCATCCCACATGGGTAACTATCAAATTAGCCACCGACTTGATTGGCGCCCCTTACGGAAAAACCTACTTTCGCACATTAGTCAACCTAAATGACATAACCAGAAACTTGTCATAACCATAACGAATTCTGAACGTCATCTTAGGTACCTCCTCCTTCTTCCTTACTTCCAATCAACTATACCCCATACATATATCTATCTTTATAAAAATTCTTGGCCCCTCTCAACTGACCAAATAGATCATCGATCCTGGGCCATGGGTATTTATCCTTAACCGTTATCTTACTCCTATTACGATAGTCGATACGCAACCGTAACGACTCCTCCTCTTCCTTGACACTAACCTAACTTGCGTCATGGTTCGACAATAATAATGTCGTGGTATTTTATTACCGTAATTTACTACCTTAGATTTTCTGAGAAAACTAAAGGTTCACACTTTTCTTATAACAATTTATTCTAGTTCTATGGTTAATCAACCCATTCATATCGAGAATTTCCTCAAATCCTCTCGACATTAATCGAAACTTATCTACCGATACTTGCTTACTTCTATTATTCATGAAACCATTTCCACGAGTATAATTAACAAAAATTAATCCCTCCTCCTCTATCTTAATGTTTTAAAGGCATTTATAATCCCTTCTCGACAGACTCCTAGATAAGTCTTTCCACACGTCTTAGTCACCTCGATCCTTCACTTAGGATCCCCTTATCCCACTTCAGTATTCCCGAAGAATTTTTTTTTTTGTCTCTTTGGCATACTGCCACTACCATTCTCTACCTTGGTTCCTCCCTCCCTCTTGCTCTCATCTTTTCCCTCTTTGTGGTATTGAGTCTATAACTCACTATTACCTTATGCTATAATCACCTTCTCCAGAATGATCCCATAGGAAACACTCTAGATCACCGAAATCCCACTATAGAGCTAGGGTTTCAGGCCCTGCTCCAACCTACGAGCCTTCACCTCCTCCGTGTCCACTTGATGTGAAACAACCTTTGCCAATTCATTTGAATTTGGTCGTGTACTGGGGAAATATCATATCCCCTTGCTTAAGTTCTAAGAATTCAATCTCTATCCTCCCTTACATATTTGTAGGGAAATAATTCTCAAAGAAAATCTTCTTGAATTGTTTCCACGTTACTGCATCTGTTCTAATCCCACCCTGGTGAGCCTTCTACCAAAAGTTGGCTTCACTCTACCTCGTGTAAGTCACAAAAGAAAACTTCCGCATCTCACCTATGCTTGTAATAACAAATGCCTTCTTTATTTGTTTTACCCCGGTATGGGCCTCGATTGGGTCCGTCGTTCATTTGAACTTCGGCGGACCTATGCTTTTAAACTTTTTACAGGTAATCGTTCTAGCTACCTTAGGTTTCGCGGGTACTCTACCCCCAGTTTGGGTAAATTCAGCCGTTAATAACTTAACGAACTCTCGTATAGGGTTATTTTGATCCCATTAATTATCATTATGTGATTCCGCTTCCTTATTACGTTATCTTCTCCCTGGCGACATTTTCTGATTAAATAAATAAAATTTCATTATTATCTATTTACTTACTTCGTTATTAATCGCCACATACCAACTCACACCATAACAAATCATTTCCATGAAAACTTCATTATATACATATGCTTCTTCATAGTTTGAAACTATTTATAATTTACGTTCATAGCCAAAAGCTATTACATTTTTATCCCGCAATTGAACTTCACAAAAGTTGGGATTTACAAAAAGACTACCCTTTAATATAAAAGAGGGCTTTACATCACTACACACATATTTATAACTCTAACGTTCTAATAATGCATAACAGCATCCTCGTGTTTCTCATTCGCAATCGCCGCTATAGTATCCCGACTAATAGTATGACAGGTTTGTCCTAACTCATTGGAATAACAAGCAACCTTTAACTTGAAATCCTTATGTGCACTCTCATGGATGTAAGACATATGTGCTATCTTCTGGTCCTTCTCCCCCAGTTCTCTACGAAGCTCATCGGCCTCCTTCTTAAAATCCCTAGCCTTATTTATCATGAGCACCTTCTCATCATGCTCTGACTCAAAATTTGCTTCTGCAGACATCTTAGCTTCATGGAGATAACTAATCTCTTCACTCTGATTCTGCATAACTGTACCCAGTTGCACATTCCTGTCAAGCGCTGCCAAATACAAGGCTTCCATTGCATCTGGAGGTGATGACTCCAGTGTTGGTACCACCGTAGTAACCGATGTTACCTCTCTTTCTTCCTCCATATCATTCATCATACTAAGGTATGACGATATATCCATCTCTCCCTCTGAGTAGTCTTCCTCGAAAAAGTACTCCTCTGCCTCCGACTCCTCTAGAATCACTAATGGTACCTCCACCACTGACATAGGTATAGGCTCTACTTGGTTTACAAGCTCTTCGCTCACCGCGTGTATATCTCTATACATCAAACTATCGATCGACATCCTACAATAACACATAACTTGTTGATTAGTACATAACAAATAGTATAAGCACAAATCACATTTAATTTATTTAGGGTTACTTTCCATCTTTTAAATCTTTTGATACTGAGTTTCCTCAATACCTTATTAACTCATTCGACTCAAGTAAAGCTCAAGTTTTTCTTCCTTTAAACTTCTCTTCCTTAACGAGGTTATGATCCTAAGGTTCTTCCCCTCTTAAGTTTTATAACCTAATGCTTTGATACCAACCTGTGACGCCCCCAAATCTGGGTTTCTTTTAACCCGACAGATGGTGCTCCACGGTGCTAAAGTTCACACAAACATTCAATTGAAAAAGCCTCAAAGGAACGAATCTGTCTTTTATATATTCCAAAACAATACTACCATTCCCCAGGTTCTTTATAACCGTTACATTTGTTCTTGTCATAATATCAAATATTATCATTACAAACCTATAATATTACATAGGTACGCTACAAGTTTGCTTTAGCCTTCACTTTATCCTTGTCGAATCCTTTGGTCATATCGTCTAAGTTGCAATCATATGGTTCAAGAAAGTGTGAGCATAACAAGCTCAGCAAGTACAACAATTTCATTTTTAAAAGCATGCTTGAAACATAGGAATCGTATATCTTCAATAACTGGATAATAGTTACGAAGTACTATCAATAACTTAAAATAGCATTTCTTTTCCTTCAAAACATTTTGCAATAACAATAATCTGTAATTCATCAATTCTGGTTCAAGACGTGAACGTCTTATACTCTCTTTGAAAAGGACAACCCGGCACGAAGTCCGTAAGTCCGGCATATCTTACGAGTACATCTAGGTGATCAACCTATAGTACCCTATGTTGATCAACACTAAATCCATTAAACGTGTGTACGTTTAACTTGTGGCAACCTCACGTGCCCATCGAATACTCGATGAAAATACATTTGTTTATACATAGTCAGGCTTACCTTGAATCCGTACCAATTAATTGGCGTAGGATAGCGTTAGCAATTCAATATTGAAAGACTTGTAAACAGTTCAATCAATCTATCACGATTAGTCTAGCCGAGCTAAAACTGGCATCGACTCTTTCTTTGAAACCATACATGCATCTCATAATTTGAATCATTTGAAAACCTACCTAACATGAAGGTTAGACAAGCGTTTAAGAAAAACTTGCCTTCAGCGTCTGCTACAGTAAAATTACGTTTCCATTGAGTCTTTACAGTCTCCTTTGATGTTCTCTCGCTACACCTTAAACTTCTTCTTGCTTCTTGCTTAATAAGAACTCTAGCTTCTCTAGCTTTTTCTCTCAAGCCATTAAGCTATAAGTTGTTGTGGAAAATCTAATAATAGAAGTCTAGCTTGTATGTGCTTATTCTCTCAAGTAGATAAGCTCTCAACTTATTATGTATAAGGTGTTGGAGGAAATGAACAACCAACAAAATGAATTAAGAGCTTCCTATTTATAGGAAATCCTAGATGAGGGCTCCATGGTCATTAAACCATCCACCTCCTTACTATTCATTACCTAGCTCTTAAGTAAACTTGTTCTCCACACTTTTTGCTTGGTGATCACAACACTTGCTCACCACTCATCTTAGCCATTAAGTCACCTTACTTGCTCACCCCAACACTTATCCATTAAGTCACTTTACTTGCTCACCACTTTGGGTCATCCATGTTCTCATGGGTTGCCCCATGGTTTAAACCTTCTCCTAACCCATTTGACATTTACTTTGGGCTTTAGTTTAATTAACTTAGTTTAATCATTTGGGCTTGCACATTAAATTACTTTGGGCTTGTAATTAAACAACCTTTGGGCTTGTTCATTAACTTACTTTGGGCTTTACATTAATTCTATTGGATTTAACCATTCAATACTTGGGCTCACATAATACTTAACAAATCCTACCAATTCTACTAATTTAATACATTGAGCTTAAAGCCTTATAACGTATAATCACGTATTCATCTCGTATTCCCCTCGTATATTTATTCAATATATACAATATACCATCATTCATACATACTCTTATAATACTTCGTATCATACTCGTATTCATTACTCATATAATACCTACGTAGTATACGATCATCGCTTAATTCATTACATACATTTAAATTCCTTCTCGAAAGTCACACTTCCTAAACGTTAGGTTTTAAGTCCACAGGCGAAATATTATATTTTCCATAACTGAAATATTATTGGATATTCCATCTCACATCAATATTCTATCGTTACGTATTTCTCAGAAGTTCAAAAATAATTCCCGAACAGAAATGCGTGAATAGTGTTTTTCAAAAAAATCCTCGGAAAGCTTTTATTTTCGTCTTGGAAATTCAAACACTTTAATTCTACCACGTAGCCAAAATCCTACGATGTTCTGACATTTCTAGGACAGAGAACGACATTCGATTAGCTTGCTCCATAAATAATTAATTAACTTCATTTAATAAAAAAAAATTAATTCTCAAAAATCCGATTTCCTCAGGGCGTTACAGCAAATGTAGGAATCTGCAACACCGCCACCTTGTTGTAGAGCCAGGGTTTTAATCCCAGCTCAAACCTTCTAGCTTTCGTAGCCTCCGTATCAACTTGATGCGGAGAAAACCTAGCTAACTCATTAAATTTCTCGGTGTATTCTGACACCGTCATATTCTCCTGCTTCAATTCTAAAAATTTAACCTCCATCCTGCATACTAGGTGAAAAATAGTTCTCGAAGAACAGTGTCTTAAACCTATCCCATGTGACTACACCTTCCCCTGCCCTCGCCTGGTTCGCTTTCCACCAAAAATTTGCCTCCCCCTTCATCGTGTAAGTGGCAAAAGCAGTCTTTTGCCCTTCATCTACCCTAGTTACCACAAATGCTTTTTCAATCTCTTTGACCCAAGTTTGGGCTTCTACAGGGTCAGTTGTACCTTTGAATTCTGGAGGTCCAACAGCCTTAAAGTCTTTGAAGTTTGCTAAGCGATTATCTGGCTGATTCCCAGCGAATGGTATCCCTTGTTGCATGGCCTGAGCTACCATGTTTGCAAAGTGCTACATCGGGTCTACTTGTTGTTGTCCCTCAACGTTGTTGACAGATTCTTCTGCCTTTTTGTTTCAAGTTCGATGTCTTGGCGGCATTATCTGATTAAATAAATCCATAAATTTAACTTACATTCTAAACCTTATCATATCAGTTTAATATTTTAAACTTGTTTCATCACTCAAACATAGATTCATATTCATTTAACGAATATTTTACATAACATAACACATAATGCTTTAAACATCAGTTATCCCTTGGTGACTACAAAAGTCGGGATTTACAAACTTGATCATTACAAAAGTTGGGAACATTACATTAAATAGACATACTTATCCTATATATTACATTAAACACACCTATATCACAAAGCCTATACTACTTATTTATTACACCTCTTTCTTGGACAACTTTTCGCCTGATGACCTTCTATCCCTCAGATAAAACATGCTCCGGGTTTGTATTCAGGACAATACAGAGTAGTATGTCCTTCATAACTGCACATATAACATATTTTTTCCCTTTCTTCTTATCGAATTTTCCTAAATCATGGTCTTCTATCTTTCTTTTCCCGTTCTTGCTCGGAGCTGCACACGACGTATTGTTTGTGGCTCCCATATGATCTATTTGGATTTTAAGCTTATCTTGTTCTTCAATTGTTTCTATTAACGCTTGACGCAACTGACTATTCAACAACTTTTCTATCTCCCACAACCTTTCTAGAGAACAAACCTTGTTCCTCAGACCCTGCACCTCCGTTAATGCTTGATCAACTTCAACTTTAGTGTCCGAATCACTATCTGTCAGCTCCACCATTTTCGGATCTGGTACTACATTTTTTATAATAACCACCTCGTCCGAGTTGTTTTCATTGTGAGCCTCTATTTCAGCTTATTGGCTTCGATATCAGCTCGGGTGTATGGGTTTGACCATTCTTCATGCTATAAACATATAACAAGCATTTTCCACCAGACATCTACACACACAAATTATCCTGATTAGCATATAGTATATACACACAACAAATAAGAGTTTTATATAAGTTATCTTTTATTTTTTTTGACGATGAATTTATTCAATTCATCTCCTTTTAAACTCTATATGAGTTATTTATATTTTCAATGTTTCCCTCTGTTCTAAGGTTATAGCCTAGGGTCTAGCCCACCAAAGGTTTTTAACCCTAAGCTTTGATACCAACCTGTAAAGCCCCCAAATCCGGGTACTTGAAACCCGAACTCGGTGCTTCACGATATCATTTCTATGAGCGGAATAATACTAATAATAATAACAATAATATAAAGATCAACTTAATTTGCATATCATCAGAATCTGAATCCCAAGTACGTAACCTTTAAACATTCATTACAACCCATGATAGATAATATATATCATACTTGTCTTAATAAAGTTAATTATTACATAAAATAGCATTTCTTTCATTCAGCAATCTTTTCCTTTCCCTTATTCTTAGCAGAGCTCTCTGGTCATTCACAGTTAGCTGAAAACATTTAAATTAAGCAAGAATGAGCATTTGAGTGCCCAATGATAATATATAATATATATATATATATATATATATATATATATTGAAAAGAATTTAAATGTTTTCTTTATACTACCCTTCTACAACGATTCAACAGTTGTGAAGTAATCTGTACCAATGATAATAATATATCAATTCTATACCAAATTTTTGAAACTACGTACTGACTATAAATAGGGTTTATGTGACATACTATGAACATTGTTTTCATTTTCAAAAAGGTTAAACAGAAATTCATCTGCAAACCGTCATAACTTACGGACACGGGGGGTGATCAGCCCGTTATTCCCTGCATTGATCAATACTACATACAAGAACGAGGGTATCGTTCACTCTGTCCACCTTGGGTGCACTACAAAAAAATGGGCCTTTAGCAACGATTTTTTGGGCAATGACTTTATAAGTCGTTGCTAAAAGTATATGTTTAGCAACAAAATTTGTCATTCGTTGCAGATTGTGTCAGGCTTTCACTTTTTGCAACAAAATTCATAAGTCGTTGCAAAATTTCGTTGCTAATTCATTGGCGGGAAAAAATTTCGTTAGAAATTCGTTGCAAAATTTTCAGTTACTTGTTTTCCCGTCATCGTGGGCAACGAAAGTTTTTTTGTTACTAAAAATGGGTTTTAGCAACGATTTTTCAGGCAACGACATTTTAAGTCATTGCTAAAAGTGTATGTTTAGCAACGAAACTTGTCCTTCATTACAGATTGTGTCGGGCTTTCACTTTTTGCAACGAAATTCATAAGTAGTTGCAAAATTTAGAAACAAAATTCTTTAGAAATTCGTCGCAAAATTTCTAACCACTTGATTTCTCCTCATCGTGGGCAACGAAAGGTTTTTTGTTGCTATATTTCGTTGCCTAATATGGACCACATTTGTAAGACCTGACTTTTATAAATAAAGATGAATTTTTCTATAAATATTATTTTTGAATATTAGGGAATAAATTTGATATAATGTTATAGTTGTGGGTAATATTTATAAATTTTGCAAAGTATGCAAGTTGTTATAAAATATTCGTTTGGTGGGAATATTCTTTTGTTAGGGAATATTAAATGTATAATGGCTCAATCATTGGTGGACCCTAACAACATTATTATTGTCGGATTGAGAAAAGCGACAAAAATATTTTTATAAAAATAACGGCGGAGGTGTTACCGTTAAAACCTGTTGAACTACCCGGTGGTAAAATGCGATGTCTGGCGTGGTTGCGTAGTAGCTGCGGTATTGATTATTGATGCTTACGTGAGAAGTCACTTTCACTATGCTTTCAATTATTACTCGATAATTCTTTGCATCATATCTCTTATATTATTGATTCAATTATTGTCAAGATTATCATCATATAATATGTTATAGTATTAAATCAATAATTGAGGCGACAAGTTATAAATGATTAATAATTATTGAAAGATTAAATATGTGTTATGATTTGTGGTAAGTTTGATTATTTTTATGGGGGGCTCATATGTCATCATCTAAGAGTCTCTTCATCGATAGTATTTACCTTTAATTCAATAGTAATTACCCTTGTGAATAGTATTTACCTTCGTCAATAGTATTTACCTTCGTTAATAGTAATTACCTTTACCAGACGTCGAACCACTTGTCGTTTCACATTATAGGCGTCGAACCACTTGTCGTTTCACATTACAGGCGTCAAACCAGTCGTCAAGCCACTTGCCTTTTCACACGACAGGTGCTAAGCTAGAAATCTTCTATAAATAGAGGCCTAGGGCTTCATTATTTTTTCACGAATTCATTCAAGCTATAGAGAGAGAAAGTATAGAGAGAATAAGAGAGAAAGAAGAAGAGTATTTTGTTACTACACTGCTGCAGTATTCAATCTCCTACCAAATGTAAGGGGTGTTATTCTTTCTTATTCATGAAGAGAACTGTTGTTATTCCATTGCTTATTATTCTGTTGGAATAACCTGTATAAGTGGTTTACCCTATACTTGGTGACATTCTTCTATTATTACATTGGAACATCCACATACGTGTGTTTTACAGGACTGGTTAAAATCTTTATTATTATATACTGTTGGAACATCACATGCATGTGTTTTACAGGACTGGTTAAAATCTTTATTATTACATTGGAACATCACATGCATGTGTTTTACGGACTGGTTAAAATCTTTATTATTACATTGGAATATCCTATACATGTGTTTTACACCGGATCCGGTTCCATCTTTATTATTCTGTTGGAACATCACAGCCGGTGTGAATTTCACACGACTTTGGTTCCGTTATTTATTATTACATTGGAATAACATGCATCTTGATCTATCGCATGCATGGTGATTTCTTTTGTTATTCCATTCTTTATTATACCCGGTTGGTTAAAACTTTGACTTCTATACTCCATGAAATTAGTGGAATATCCTTGATATTTGCGTTTCATCCGATATCTTTTCATGAAAATATTCTTACGATCATTCTTGAATTTTACTCTACAAAACAAAAGCGATATCATATTGATAATTTGGGCGTTAATAATTCTGGATAAAATAATTCTTGAACTTGTTTTATTGAATTCTTATATCATTGTCATCATCCTCATGTTTATATTTTTTTAAAGTCATACTGTGGCTGTAGTGCATAGATGGACTTGGTATGATTATGACGAGACTATTCGGTGTAATCATGGTAGTAATGTTACAAATGATGTGGTAAAAATCCTCGATTGGTAGTAGTGCATTGATGGACGATTGTTGGCATGATCATGACCATTAATGAATACACAAATATTCTTGGCCCGTAGTGCATGAATAATTGTGGTCGTGATACTAAAGAATATCCTTGGTAGTAGTGCGGAGGGTGATTCGATGATGTGAAATATTTATTAAAAGTGAGTCTCGACTATAAATGATGATGAAAAAACCTTTTAAAACCTAAAAGATAGTAGACTTTATTTTCTACTTGACTCTTTTAATGGATTACATATTCAGCTATGATTAAATTTGGTTTATTATTGTATTTTATCGGTTTAACATTATTGAAGACTATTGATAATTTATTACGCATTATCTTAGTCATAATATTTCTTCTTTGGGCTAGTTGAGCTCACCCTTTCTTTCTTTGTTCTCTTTGAAATGATAATATATAAATTGGGGACGAGTCTGGGAAGCAGTGATGGTCACTGAAGATAGCATTAGTAGTCCTCACTATTACGTAAAATAGTGTGATAATAACTGTAATGAGGACTTTTTGTTTGAGTTTGTATAATATCTAGTAGGCGATATTTGTATTTAAACTCACGATTTATTTATGTATTATTGTACCACGGCAGTTATGTTAATAAGTTGTATTTAAATTACATACCATGTAAGTGGCGACTCAAGATGGGTGATGTATACCTAATTTTGGGGCGTCACGGTTAGTATCGAGCTTAGGATGTGATCCTGGCTAAGATGTGAGAATAGTACTAGGAGGAGAGGCGGGGAATACCTTCGCTAGTATGACCTACCTAAGTTTATGTGCTATTTTATTGGTTGGTCGGAAGATAAGGATAATTTGTTACATGTCAATTAACCTTTTGTTTTGTGGCGATGTCGAAAATGACATCGAGAATGTTGAGAATAGTAATGGAGCGCAGCGCGATCGTTGATTCACCACATATCAATAATCAAGATAATGTATGCATCGGGAAGGCGACAATCCTCATGCAAACAACAACAACGACCAAATGACAAATGATCAAATGTTCGGAGGCTTTATGCAATTTATGCTGTGATGAGAGCGACTCTGTCCAAAAGCGTAGGTGGAAACACGGAAAACTCTGGCGGTCACCGCTAAACAATTTAAGGGCTGGGACCACCCCGGAGTTTAAGGGAAAGCCAAAACCACTTTGGCGGAAGCATGGATAAATGAGATTACCAAGATATTTGATGTCTTGGGATGCTCCGAGGAGTAAAGGTTCCCCTTCACGCCTTCATGTCTTGCGGAGAGGCGGATTCTTTGGTGGGAATCGGTAAAGCGTACTCAACCAATTTGTGTCTTGAAGATATCTTGGGAGAAGTTCGAGTACATTCAACGACAAATACTTTCACGAAAGTATAAGCCACATGAAGGAGGTGGAATTTATCAAGTTGGAACAAAACAATATGGCCAGGTGTCATGATCGAGGCAAAATTTGCGGAGTTATCACGGTTTCGTCCCACTTGGTGGATAATGAAGAGAGAATGGCGCTGAATGTTTTTAAGAGGTTTGAAAGCGGAGATACGTCGACATCTTATTTCTCATAAAGCTGTGTTTGTATTCGAGATGTTGTAAATAGGGCTCGATTAGTGGAAGCGCGATAATGAGTCAATATAACTAAAAAAGAAGCGGTAAGCAAAATTATAATACCGGCGAGAATAGTCATTGGCGGTGACAACAAGCGTGGAGGGGAATCAACGGGCGGATATGGTAACCACCGGTGGTAATCGGGGCCAAAACAATAGAATGGACATTTCAAGAAAAGGAGATTCAATGATGATGGAAAGGCGTCGACCAAAGCACCCATTGTTAAGGAAGGAGAAAGACCACTATCGTATGCTTCAAATGCGGAGGAGAGGGACACATCGATCAAGCTGCGTCATGCTGAGTCAAAGCATGTTATAATTGTGGAAGAGAAGGTCACTTAGCTCGATTTTTGTCGTTTCTGAAGACAAATTCAGCTAGGATGGAGGCACCAAAGGCCATCGAGAAAATTCAAAAGCCAGTTAGTGCGAGGAGAGCATTTGTTGTGACCTCCCAAAAAGCAAGGAATCCGAATGAGGTCATCACGGGTAAGCTTATCATAAACTCTAATGAAGTCTATACTTTATTTGATCTGGGTTCTACCCATTCTTTTATTTCTCCTACTTGCGCTCATCGATTAAATTTGACTCAGGAGAAATTAGACTTTGACTTATCTGTGGAAACTCCGTTGGGAGAAACCTTCATTACATCCTTTGTTTATAAGTCTTGTTTGGTTCAAATCGGTACCCTCACATTACTGTCATCGATCTTATTTCATTAAAAATACTTGCATTTAGCGTGATTCTAGGGATTGATTGGTTAACTACTTATCATGCAAAAATTGATTGTTTTTCGTAAGGTTGTTAGCTTTCATATTCCTAATCAACCTATTATGCGAATTCAAGCGACCAAACCATTAAAATCAATCACGGTCATCTCAAGCCCATAAAGCTATTCGTTTATTGAAAAAGCGGATGTCGAAGCTTTCTTAGCTCGTATCATGATTTAAATAAAAATACGTCGGTTTTAAGCGATATTCCTATTGTTAATAAATTTCTGACGTATTCGAAGAACTTCTGGCCTACCCCCAGGCGTGAAATTGAATTTTGTATCGACCTTGAACCGGTACAAAACCTATATCCAAAAGCCCATGTCGAATGGCTCTATTGAACTTCGGGAGTTAAAGACCCAACTGCAGGAATTGTTAGACATTGGCTTTATTCGTCTAGTACTTCTCCTTGGGGTGCTCTGTTCTATTCGTGAAGAAGAAAGATGGGAGTATCGACTTTGTATTGATTATCGGGGAGTTGAATCACGTCACCATCAAAAATAGGTATCCATTGCCACGTATTGATGACTGTTTGACCCGATTGCAAGAGCCAAATTCTTTTCAAAGATTGATCTTCGTTAGGATATCACCGATTGAAGATTAGAACCGTGACATTCCAAAGCGACTTCCGAACTCGATGCGGGCATTATGAATTCCTAGTCATGTCCTTTGGATTGACTAATGCTCCTCTTGCCTTCATGGATATGATGAGCCAAGTATTCGAGGAATATTTAGATCACTTTGTGGTCGTCTTTATTGATGACATCCTTATTTATTCCAAAAGCCGTGAAGATCATGAGCAACACTTGAAATTGACACTCCAAAAGCTTCGTGAATATAAGCTTTATGCGAGTTGAAGAAATGCGAGTTCGGCGAAGAAGTAGCATTCCTTGGGCACGTGGTATCAAGTCATGGAATATCTGTTGACCCAAAAAAATTGAAGCTATTCAAAGTGGGAACAACCTAAATCGATAATAGAAGTCGTAGCTTTCTCGGTTTTAATTTGGTTATTATCGGAGATTCGTGGAAGGATTTTCTCGAATCGCTATTCCATTGATTTCGGTGACTCGGAAGAATATACAAAGTTCGGTTGGGCGAAGAATGTGAAAAGAGTTTTCAAGAACTCGAGAGGAGACTTATTTCAAGACTGTTACGTGATACCATCGGCTCGGAGGATTTGTCATCTCTGGTGATGCTTTGGGCAAAGGGTTGGGATGTGTTCTCATGCAACATGGAAAAGTAATAGCCTATGCCTCGCGACAACTCAAAGAATATGAGAGGAATTATCCTACCTCATGATCTAGAGTTAGCATTTGTTATATCTTTGCACTTAAAATGTGGAGGCATTACTTGTATGGGGAGAAAGTGGAGATCTTCACGGATCATAAAAGCCTCAAATATTTCTTCACTCAAAAGGAACTCAACATGCGACAAGCGGCGTTGGCTTGAAGCTATTGAAAGATTATGATCATACCATCGATACCATCTGGAAAAAGCAAGCGTGGTAGGCGGACGCATTGAGTAGGAAATCATATGCATACAAGTGCGATATTGTCAACTTAAAGGCCCATTTTGTGTGACTTGCAAAGGATGGAGATAGAATTAAAGACTCCGGGGACGCGTGTGATGATGGCGAGTATCACGAGTAGAAGCCGACTTTAATTGATAAAGTTAAAAGGCTTTTCGAGCTACGGAGACACAGGTGATCGTATGAGGAAGAAAGTGCAAGAAGGTGCTATCTTAGGAAGCAAGAATCGATGAAGAAGGAATACTTGAGTCAACTCCGGACTTTGTGTTCTAACGACCACGATTTAAAGTATAATATCATGATGGGCGCACAACACACCATTTGCAATCCATCACAGGAGTACCAAAATGTATCATGATATTCGTCATACATTTTGGTGGAGCAATATGAAAAGAGAGATATATTTGTTTATCTCGAGGTGTCTAACTTGTCAACGAGTTAAAGCGGAGCATCAAGTACCAAAAGGTCCATTACAACCACTTGAAATTCGAGAATGGAAGTGGGAGCACATTACCATGGATTTCGTTCTGGGGTCTTCTAAGGTTTCTCAAGGCGTTGATGCGATTTGGGTCATTGTTGATAGATTGACCAAGTCGCTCATTTCTTCACCGATCGAGAAACTTATACACTTGAACGTCTTGCTCGTATGTACATAAGCGAGATTGTAAGATTGCATGGTATCACCGGTATCCATAGTTTACGATCGAGACCAAGATTCACTTCACGATTTTGGGTTGGTTTTGCAAAAAAGCTATGAGCGCGGACTTACGATTTAGCTTCGGCATATCATCCTCCAGACAGATGACGGACAATCGGAGAGGACTATTCAAACTCTTGAAGATCTATTAAGACTACGTGTCCTTGATTTCAAGGGAGTTGGGACAAGTTCTTACCATTGGTGGAGTTTTCCTACAACAACAGGTTATCAAGCAAGTATTGGCATGGCTCCATTGAAGCGTTGTATGGAAGAAAGTGTCGTTCTCGGTATCTTTGGGATGAGGTGGGTGAAGCAACGTTGTTGGGGCCAGGAGTTGATGCGTATGACTACGGAAAAGATTCAAACGATCAAACAACGTATAAAAACCTCACAAAAATCGACAAAAGAGTTATCTTGATCTTCGCCGAAAGGGCGTGGAATTCGATATAGGAGATCATGTGTTGTTAAAGAGTTGCTCCATGGAAAGGAGTTACAAGATTTGGAAGGAGAGGAAAACTTAATCCTCGATTTATCGGTCCATTTTAATCCTCGATCGAGTAGGAAGCGTGGCTATAGGCTTCGCTTTGCTTGAAGATGTCTCGTGTTCATAGCGTTTTCACATATCTATGTTACGTAAATATGTGAAAGACCCGAACCATATTATTGAGTTAGAGCCGGGACGAAATAGCGGAAGATTTGGCGTATGAAGAGGGTTCTGTTCAAATTTTGGATAAGAAAGAACATATTACGCTCGAGGTTATACCTCAAGTCGAAGTTTTATGGAGGAACCACGATGTTGAGGAAATGACTTGGGAGTTAGAATCGAAATGAAATCAAGGTATCCTTACCTCTTGACATACTGTAATACGTCATTGCCCCTAATTTCGAGGCGAAATTTCATAAGAAGGGAGGTTGTAAGACCCCGGCTTTTATAAATAAAGATGAATTTTCTATAAATATTATTTTTTGAATATTATGGAATAAATTTGATATAATGTTATAGTTGTGGGTAATATTTATAAATTTTGCAAAGTATGCAAGTTGTTATAAAATATTTCGTTTTGGTCGGGGGGAATATTCTTTTTGTTAGGGAATATTAAATCTGATGGCTCAATCATTGGTGGACCCCACAACATTATTGTCGGATTGAGAAAAGCGACACAAAATATTTTTATAAAAATAACGGCGGAGGTGTTCTGCGTTAAAAGCTGTTGAACTGCAAATTGGTAAAAGTACGATGTCTGGCGTGGTTGCATAGTAGCCTTGCGGTATTGATTATTGATGCTTACGTGAGAAGTCTTTCATTTATGCTCAATTATTACTCTGATAATTCTTGCATCATATCTCTTATATTATTGATTCAATTATTGTCACGATTATCATATCGTATAATATGTTATAGTATTAAATCAATAATTGAGGCGACAAGTTATAAATGATTAATAATTATTGAAAGATTAAATATGTGTTATGATTTGTGGTAAGTTTGATTATTTTATGGGGGCTCATATGTCATCATCTAAGAGTCTCTTCATGAATAGTATTTACCTTCGTCGATAGTAATTACCCTTGTGAATAGTATTTACCTTAAATCGATAGTATTTACCTTCGTTAATAGTAATTACCTTTACCAGACGTCGAACCACTTGTCGTTTCACATTCTGGCGTCGAACCACTTGTCGTTTCACATTATAGGCGTGCCAAACCGATTAAATCGATCCACTTGCCTTTTTCACCTGACGGTGCTAAGCTAGAAATCTTCTATAAATAGAGGCCTAGGGCTTCATTATTTTCACGAATTCATTCAAGCTAGAGAGAGAAAGTATAGAGAGAATAAGAGAAAGAAGAAGAGTATTTTGTTACTTTACTGCTTTGCGATATTCAATCTCCTACCAAATGTAAGGGGTGTTATTCTTTCTTATTCATGAAGAAAGCTGTTGTTATTCCATTGCTTATTATTACATTGGAATACTTTGTATAAGTGGTTTACCCTATACTTGGTGACATTCTTCTATTATTATTACATTGGAACATCACATGCGTGTGTTTTACAGGACTGGTTAAAATCTTTATTATTATTACGTTGGAACATCCACATGCATGTGTTTTACAGGACACAGTTAAAATCTTTATTATTCTGTTGGAACATCACATGCACGTGTGTTTTACAGGACTGGTTAAAATCTTTATTATTCTGTTGGAATATCCTATACGTGTGTTTTACCAGGATCTGGTTCCATCTTTATTATTACTGTTGGAACATCACTGCCGGTGTGAATTTCACACTTTGGTTCCGTTATTTATTATTACATTGGAATAAACACATGCATGTGATCTATCGCATGCATGGTGATTTCTTTTGTTATTCCATTCTTTATTATACCCAGTTGGTTAAAACTTTGACTTCTATACTCCATGAAATTAGTGGAATATCCTTGATATTTGCGTTTCATCCGATATCTTTTCATGAAAATATTCTTACGATCATTCTTGAATTTTACTCTCTAAAAAAAGATATCATATTGATAATTTGGGCGTTAATAATTTCTGGATAAAATAATTCTTGAACTTGTTTTATTGAATTCTTATATCATTGTCATCATCCTCATGTTTATATTTTTTAAAGTCAATACGTGGCACCGTAGTGCATAGATGGACTTGGTATGATTATGACGAGAGACTATTGATTGTAATCATGACCGTAATGTTACAAATGATGTGGTAAAATCCTCGATGGTAGTAGTGCATTGATGGGCCGATTGTTGGCATGATCATGACCATTAATGAATACACAAATATTCTTGGCCCGTAGTGCATGAATAATTGTGGTCGTGATACTAAAGAATATCCTTGGTAGTAGATGCGGGGTGATTCGATGATGTGAAATATTTATTAAAAGTGAGTCTCAAATTATAAGCGATGATGAAAACCTTTTAAAACCTAAAAGATAGTAGACTTTATTTTCTACTTGACTCTTTTAATGGATTGCGTATTCGCTGTGATTAAACTGGTTGTCTATTGTATTTTATCGGTTTAACATTATTGAAGACTATTGATAATTTATTACGCATTATCTTAGTCGTAATATTTCTTCTTGGGCTAGTTGAGCTCACCCTTTCTTTCCTTTGTTTTCTCTTGAAATGATAATATAAATTTGGGACGAGTCGGAAGCAGTGATGGTCCGAAGATAGCATTAGTAGTCCTCACTATTACGTAAAATAGTGTGATAATAAGCGTAATGAGGACTTTTTGTTTGAGTTTGTATAATATCTAGTAGGCGATATTTGTATTTAAACTCACGGTTTATGTCGTATTGTACTGCGATGCAGTTATGTTAATAAGTTGTATTTAAATTACATACCATGTAAGTGGCGACTCAAGATGGGTGATGTATACCTAATTTTGGAGGCGTCACAACATTCATTGGCAACATTTTTTATTTTCTTTGCATATTTTATACAACTTTTTGCAACGATTATTAAAATGTTGCCTTAAATTAAGATGATAATAATAATAATAATAGTACTAATAATAATAATAACAATAACAGTAATAATAATAATAATAACTGTGACAACCCCAAAATAGGTCCATTCCATCCAACCCATTCTGAGTCGCCAAATACATGGTACAGAAAACAACTACAACTTTATTACAACAATTGTCGTACAAAATACAACAACACATATGCTGTGAGTTTGGATACAAATATATACCAACTGTGACTCGTGTCCCAACCGTAATGTGACAAATGTCCCATCAGTGGACAGCACCTCATAGTGATACCTACATAAAGGTATAGTCAAAAACTATTTTAGAAATTAGAATCTTTGGGAAGAACTCAAGGAAACCTTCGTACATGGGAGGCCATGCTTCTAGGTTATGATAGATATCATATGCCCACAGAATTATCCTTGGTTGACCCAATAGACCCCAAAGAAAAACGAGAAGATTACTACCATCTTCTTTCCAATGGTGAGTCTTCTCTTGACATATAATTATCTCCACTGTCTCTAATTGAGAATTATACTCCAAACAAACACCAAGATTATATAGGTAGTGCTCGTAGATATACTCAGTAAGTGGATGAGCACAACCCTGTCTTATGATGACACGAGGTTGTATGTCATTAGACATCTTGTATGGTAGTGGCAAAACACCCTTCCAACGTTGGGTTCGCCTCACCCTATTTGATTCACCAAATATAACTACTAAATGATGTATACAACACCTTTTTATATCCGCTAGGGGAGAACCTCCATAGCTAGAGACCCATAATTCTATTTCCTGTTATCCCCAGCTTCGACCCGACTACACTTTTATTACACGAAAGGAATTGTGAAGCAAAAGGGTGAGCACAACTAGCTTCGATAAAGAATATCATGACCAAAGATAATTAAATTATCAATAGCCTTCATCGGTAATAAATCGGAGATTTAGAACATATGGTAGATAATAAAAATTTCAAACCATAGTTTGCAGCAGAAGCAAGCGATCCATTAGAAGAGTCGAATAGACTATAAAGTCTATTATCTTCTCCATATTAAAATCCACCAACAATGTTTTATCCTGTAACATCAATCAACGGTTCCTTTCCACAATTATATGAATAACTCATAATCATAATTGTAATTCTAAATTCCTCTTCGCATCGGGGCGAAGATAATTTTCATCATATGTCTTTACGAAACATCAAAGATCATGGTTATACCAAATCACAGTTCATTTATAATCATACTAACAATTTCATCTTTGCGCACTCACGGGCCAAAGATATTCATCAACAGACCATCTTTGCACTACAGGCCAAAGATATTCAACAACATGTCATCTTTGCACTATAGGCCAAAGATATTCAATAACAGTTCATCTTTGCACTACGGGCCAAAGATATTTAATAACAATTCATCTTTGCACTACGGGCCAAAGATATTCAACAACAGTTCATCTTTGCACTACGGGCCAAAGATATTCAACAACATGTCATCTTTGCACTACGGGCCAAAGATATTCATATCTCAAAGAAATACATAATCATTTCAGAATTTATATAAACCATAATTATAACCATGTTGATCAATTCACCTTTGCACTTAAGCTAAAAATATTCAATTGTAAATTCAATGGTCATGATCATACTAGTCAACGATTCAACTTTGCACTACTGGCCAAAGAGAACCCATAGTCATGATCATACCAAAAATCTACCGATCTTTACACTCAAGTCGAAGAGAAATTCCATCACCAGGGTTATAAAAATGTTATATATGATAATAAAAACAATATGATCAACAACCTATTAATTTCAAGAGTAAAATTCATAAATCAACGATAATTTGTTCAGAAAAAGAAACAAATTTTGTTGTGAATAGTATCCGTGAATAGTAACTCGTGAATAGTAACTCGTGAATAGTAACTCATAAATAGTAACTCGTGAATAGTACTCCGTATTCGTACATAGTACCGTATACATAAATAATGTCATATACGTAAATAGTGTCATATACATGAATAGTGCCGTATACGTGAATAGTGCCGTATGCGTGAATAGTAACCCCGACTCAAAAAGGTAGAAATTCCACAATAAAATCCATACCAATATTTCAGTATAATGATATTGAAAGAATAACATCATTATGAAGAATATAACATCCCTTAATATCCTTACTACCCCTTACCTCAAAAGAGCGAGACTTACATTTGGATATCGGATATGACGCTGAAGAAAACTTGCACTGATGAATAGCAACTCACCAAGTATCTAAATACTCACAAAATACACTCGATAATCTAGAGAGAGAAAGAGAGAAAGCTTATGTTTCTGGTATGATTTTCAATTCTAACTTAGCCCTCTATTTATAGAAAAATGTTAGCACGCCAAAGCAGACTTAACCTGCTACCTGATGGCTTTATCTGCTACTATTCCACCCACCAAAAATCAGCCATCTTCCCCAACAACCAAAAGTGGGGCCCACCCATTTCTAGAATTTTCCACCAAAATAATTTATAACCTGATTTTCGAATCAGCCACCTCTTAAAATTCATAACAAATCATACGCTCATTTTTAACGGTTCAAAATTTGTGGAAATATACTCAACTTATATATGTATAACATATCCAAAATTACAACGATCCAACGGTCGGATTAAAAATTATAACTCACACAATAAAGCTGTAAGAACACTGATTTGATCTTTTAATACCTCCAATCCGACAAAATACTGATAAAATACCTCAACATTAATTCCTTCATTAATAAACACATAAATAAATTCATCATTTATATCCACATCAAATAAATATTTCATTACCATATAAATCAATAATTAATTATTCACAAATAATATTACCGAATCACAATAATGATAACCAGGCAGTTCCCAGGAAAGAGGGGGCTTTCCGATAAGGATTTCTCCTTACTGGCGCACAATTAGGTGACCAAACCTCTCCTTGATAGAAATTTCTAGACATTGCCAATAATGCTATCTAATATTATTATTCAAATAATATGAATTATTGATCTGATAATGGGAAATACTGTGCAATGACAATTATTGAAATAACAATAATATAAAATATCAATGCAACAATTATTGAATCAATAAAATAAAATATTGAGCGGTAATTATCGTAATAATTATTGAGTAAAGGCCTTCTTACGTAAGGATCAATAATTCAACAAATCGCAATTGATCTGGTGTCTTCTTGGCAACACGCACGCCAGACATCGTATTTTAACCAAGAATTATTCCAACGATTGTTAACTAAACAACTACGCTATTTAGTTATTCAATTTTGTCGTTTTTTTTCTTTCGATAGTTATCCGTTATGGGGCCACTAATAATGCTACCATCGCATTTAATATTCCAACGGAAATAATATTCACGACCAAACGAATATTCCCAAAACAATAATGAATATTTTATAACCACTTGCGTATTTTGAAAAAAAAATTCATATATCACTCTTAACTTTAACTTTTATCAATTTAACCATTTCTTGAATAGAAAAATTGAATACTTTTATTTCATAAAATTCGGGGTCTTACAATAATAATAATAATAATAATAATAATAATAATAATAATAATAATACTAATAATAATAATAATAATAATAATAATAATGATAATGATCATAATAATAATAATAGTACTAATAATAACAATACAATAATAATAATAATAATAATAATAATAATTAATAATAATAATAATAATAATAATAATAATAATAATAATAATAATAATAATAATAATAATAATAATAATAATAATAATAATAATAATAATAATAATAATAATAATAATAATAATAATAATAATAATAATAATAATAATAATAATAATAATAATAATAATAATAATCCTTGCAAAATAATAGCAACCAGGCCCAGGTGCTCGGGTGGTCATTGGATCAATATTCTAAATTCGAGATCTTGTGTTCGAATCTATGCATCAACATATTTTTTGGGATAAAGTTCAATATTCGTCACGTCAGTCCGTCCATATATATATATATATATATATATATATATATATATATATATTAAACAAATAAAATATTAAACTAAATATATATAAAGTAACTATGAATATTTTTATATATAAATATATATATGTTAACAAATATTCATATATATATTTATAAATTTATCTAGTTAAATCTGAAAGTCGATCATTTGAACTTTTCTAATATTTGCTATTGAGCCCTTTCTTCCTGGCCAACATATGGTAGCCCCTTTCTATTCAAAAAAATTTGGACTTTGAAACCCTAAGCGCCATATGCGTAAGGCCGACCACCGACGTGGCACATGTGGCGCATATGTGGCACATCTGACGCGACATTTTACTCCCTCCATTTCTGGGATAAAAGTCCCGGTGAACTTTTCACGATATTAAGAAGATGAATAAAATGACAAAATTGTCATAATAATGTCATTAAATATGGAGAGAGAATTAGAATAAAAAAGTATGAGATATTTAATCTACGGGCATAATAGAAAAAAATGTGTAAAAAGTTTGGTTATTAAAA
>CM035170.1:24694512-24697012 GCA_020205615.1 Panax quinquefolius | reverse complement strand
TAGATTCTAGAATCTTCTTTATTCTTAGGTAATTTTGAGTTTATTTTGAGATTTAGGTAATTGATTTCTCCCTATTTTTGTCGATTTGTCTATATATGGCATATGAGTGTTACACTGTTACTTTGTTAGGGCTTTTTTTTCTAATGGTTTTCATTTATTTTGGTGGTCATGGCTCATGGGATATAACTGATGGAAATAATCTTGGGCCTCTTGGTCATTCGGTAGAGTTTTAGTTTCATCTTCCTCTGGTATTGTGCATTTGGTATTATGTAATGGAAGGATTTCTAAAATCAAATTTGAGCATGTTTAATGGTCACTTTTTAAGATTCTTGCTTTGTGTTAATGATCGCATCGCTTTATTGAGTATTATGGGATGAGTCTAATGATCGCATCGCCTTCATGCTTTGTGTTAATGATCGCATCGCCTATTGAGTATTATGTAATGAGTCTAATAAGCTGCACCGCCTTGTGTTAATAATCGCATTGCCTCTATTCCTCCGGTATTGTGCATAATGATCGCATCGCTTTGTGTATTATGTAATATCCTTATCTAGCTTTGAGTTATTGCTTTGTGTTAATGACCGTGACCGCTTATTGAGTGATATTTTGAACTCTATCATGTTAATGCATCTAAAATGATTAGCTTGCTTAAATCTTGTTAACGATCGCACCGCATCATCGCTTATCGAAAGTGATTATATTGCTTGAAGATGGATCAGTAGTTTAAAATAATCTTGTGTTCTCATCATAATTCAGTGTTTTGATTGTATTAAATTCCCTTGTACATTTGAATCTTTATTGTGAACTGATTGGAAATATTTTATTGTGGATTGATTGGAACTGTATGGAACTAATTTTAACCTAGTCATTCCCTATCAAAGCTAGCTTAGCATGTCCAGTCTGTGTTTCATTTCTCTTTGTTGATGAGATAAAATTGCACTTTAAGATAGCTTAACATGTCCAATTTATGCACTATCACTATTATTAATCTTTAGGAAGCAAAATTTTTGTTATCCGATCAAATTAGATTGGCAGAACAAATGAAGGCAGCGAGTAATACACAAATGAAGGTAAAGGTTGTATGCTGGGAATTTTTTTTAAATTGGCATAAATCAATGCTCAGTAATGCGTTTGACCATTATGAGTAGTCATTTTCATATTTCTTTTCGAGATCTTGAAGATGAAATAGTTAAAAAGGATGTCATGAAAATGGCTATATAAGAAAAAAGCGTTTTGAAATTGTGTCATAATGCAAAAACTTTAAACTGTCATAACTTTGCCCTCGGATGTCCGATTGAGGTGGTTTTTTTTTTGAAATTGAGTATCTTTTCGAGATCTATATGTTTGAAACCGCTAAAGGCAGTTTTGGGCATCATTTTTCCCAAAAAGGGCCTATTTTCTAAACATTTTTAGATTATATGAATAAGGTGGAGTGTGGACACTACTTTGACTGCAATTTTCTCAATCATGGGGTAGACAACTTTAATTATATTTATAGGGTCTTGTGGCTCAGATGATTTTTTTTCCCTATCAAAGTTGTATTACATTTCTGGTTGTATTGCATTTACTTTTTTTGGCAAAGTCCAACTATATTTACTCTTTAATTATTTATAAGTATTTGGAATTTATAGTCGTGCTAGACTTGTACACTATTCGATTATCGTTGTCTTGATATTTGGATAATATTGTTGTCTTGATACTTGGATTGCTGCAAATATGGATTAAGCACATGTGTACACTGTTTCAGCCAATTTTTTGTGATTTGATTTATAATATTTACCTAAAAGAGATTTGGATTTAGAATCTCTCCTCTTTATTTTGAAAATACATCATGATGTGCTTTTTTCAATTTAAAGCTTTCATGTGCTTTTTTTTGCAATTCCTGTGGGGATTAACTGTTCTTCCTCTTCTAAAATAAGTACCTTCTTAGTCCTCATAGCCATCAATGTCAAGTAAGAATTCTCATCTTTTTGTTCGTTTTCATGCATGTCTTTATAGATCTTTTGTGTATATATTGCTAAATTCTGAATTTTTTAAAATTATCTAATGATATTTTTAGAACAAATTAATTTAAAATAGTCTGAGTTTGCATGTATTAGCGATATAATTTGTTTTCATATATTTTTGCATAAGTCTAATTGTTTGATATATTGCCCAAATGAACCCAAAACTTAATGAGAAAATTTATAGGAATTATGGAATTGACATTTTGATGTTTAATAATAGATGTGTAAAATGTGGCGATAGTCACCAATTTTCTCTACTTAGGAAAATGGGTAAAATGTCTTCCCTTTTTCCATGATCTTAGGATGATATATTTTTCTGATTGATTGAAATACCTTTTGTGAGAGAATCTGTTTTTTTATAATATTTCAACTTACGGTTTAGTGGTTTATTAGGGTAATATATTATGGATGGTAGACATTAGTTATTTCACGCATCTCAATATAATGGCATCTAACTTTGTCGTGATCTTGTGATGAGACTTTAGTTATTTCTG
>CM035170.1:24526114-24694412 GCA_020205615.1 Panax quinquefolius | reverse complement strand
AATATATATCCGAATTACCATATACTAACATGTTGATAATCAATGAGCGTATATAATATAAGGTTAATAATCTGTACAGTAATAATATAATTCATAAATATTCTTACTCATGTCCATTGCATAAAGAAAATACAAAGGTAAGATACTTGCCTGATGCGCTGCTTACAATTCACAACTTAGTTTTATCGTTTATATCACGACCTATCATTAATCAGATCATTCGTTCGATTAGAACAACTATAACACATAGTACTGCATTTCGCAGTTAGCATATAACCTAATCACATTATTACACATGTTTAACAACCATTGAATCACAAATAATCACATATCTAATTAATTTATCTAAGTCCAGATAAATTTCTGAAACATGTCGGTGTACCGACAGCTTTATCGGATAATTATCGAGTCTAAGACTCTATTCTCAGAACTCGAAGACGCTCGCTTATATTATTTTTAAATGACTTAATATAATTTTAAAATATTTATTATAATTTATCGCTTAATTTTCAAACATCAAAATCATTATTAAATGATTTAAATATTAAACAATTCTATTATCATTAATATTTAATTAATATTAAACTATTAATGAAATCATTTCTAAAATGTTAAAGTTATTTATAATAACTTGAAATACTTTTAAAGTATTAATATTACCCTTAAATGATTTTTAAAACATTTAAAATCATTTTAAATAATTATCATTAATATTTAAATATTAATGTACTATTTATCAAAATATTAAAAGTCTTTAATCATTACTTAAAATATTTTTAATTCATTTATATCCTTTTAAATGATTTTTTAAATTAATAAAACTATTTTTAAACTATTTATTTAATATAATTATTAAATAAATTTAATATCTTTAATAATAAGTTAATAATCATTATATTAAATTATTAATGAAATTATCCTTTAAATATTAAAAGTTATATTTTATAACTTAAAATATCTTTAAACAATTTATTTTCATTTAAAATGATTATTATAATATTAAAATCATTTTAAACTAAATTATTTAATATAATTATTAAATAACTTTAATATCATTAATAATAATTAATTAATGAAATTTACCTTTAAATATTAAAAGTTATATTTTATAACTTAAAATATTTTTAAATACCTTATTATTATTTAAAATGATTTTAATATAATAAAATAATTTTAATTAATTCATTTAATTCATTTAGTAAATAACTTAATATTCATTAATGTTAATTTATTAATGAAATTTATCACAAAATATTAAAAATAATTAAAATTACTTAAAATATTTTCTTATATCATAATATAATTTTAAATGATTTTTCAAATATTAAAATCATTTTTAAATAATTTATTTAATATTATAATTAATTAAATTATATACCTTTAATATTCCAAAAATATTAAATATTTATGAAATATATTTAAAATAATTAAAAACTAATTTTCAGAATTTAAAATAATTTTTAATAATTTATTTGGTATTTTTCATAATTAAAAACTATTTTTTTCTATTTATTTAATTAAATTAATTAATTTTCGAAAAATAATATGTATTGTCTGTCGCAAAAGGGCCCTATAGCGACGAAACTGTCGCTATAGGTGTTCTTGAGGTGTTCTTCATGAAACCCAGAACACCAAGTCCGTTACTGAGTGACCCAGTTTGACCAGGTTTGATTTCGTGTGTGTTGTGTTTCTGAGCGTTTTGTTGATCAGAGCATGTAGTACAAATACAATACTACACGATCCAACAATAAACATCATCATAACATGCATAACCAAAGAGATTTGAGTCTTCAAAGAAGCTGTCAGAGCTATTCTTCATTTTCTGGGTTACCTAAAAATGAAGAACAGTTCGACTACTCATATTTGGGCCTCCACAACTTGTGATCTAGGTGATGTTTTAGTCATTTAAGAGGTCTAGGTTGTAGAACACATGTAGTACTACAAATCTATCACCAAATATTATCATAACAACATCACATAAAGAAGATACATGCCGGTCAAAGTCTGTCAGTCGTCATGTTCATCAGTTTTCTAGGTTACCCAGAAAACTGATTTCATGAACGTCTGACCTACTTTGACCAGACACCAAATCTTATACACTTGATATCTAGAGTCAATAAAAGCATGGATCAAGAGTTAAACTAACATTCTATAACATGGATTCAACAACAAACTCAAAACATCAAAAATCTGATAGATCTAGAGCCCCAAATAACTTGTAAGACACTGATAACCCATTTCTGGGTTACCCAGAAATGGTCCGGTCATGGTCGGTCAACGACCTTTGACAAGGAATAACTATCAATCCGTGCATGATGTGGTCGTTTTATGAGTTCCAGAACACAGATCTCACTACATACTACAAGCGCAAAGACTTAAAACACAAAAACCAAACACATAAATAGATCTACTAGGTTTGACATTAGTTGTCAGACAACAAAATTTTTTTTCCCAGATTTTCTTAAAATGCCAAATCCGAGCCTCTAGATGTTATGGATCTAACATCTAGCAAACTATATCATCATTATACATCTTATATAACATGTTTAACACAAAAAAAGCAACATCAAACCATAGATCGATGGTCAGATAGTATGGCTAGGGTTTATGCCTTCTTTGATAAATTTTGATTTTTGGCTTTTGATATGTTATGGCTGATCGTAGGGCTGTTCTTAGGGACTGATCTAGCTAATAATTTTGGAGGTTTTGAGGGAGAGAGAATTGGTTGAGTGTTTGATGAGAAAATGAGAGCAAATGAGCACTTTTCTCTCTCTAACTCTATATATAACATGTTATAATGCAAATGGCTGAGATATAGCTGCTGAGTGCTGTCATTTGAAGTCAATGGAGTTAGTAAGATTAGGTCACCCACTCCATATTTGCATAGATACACAAGTTACATAATAAAAATATCCAAAGAGGGGTATTTTGGTCATTTGGGTGGGAATTTTAATGGCAATCTTGTCATTTGGCAAACCCTTAGGGTTTGACCCTTAGGGTTTAACCCTAAAGTTTAGCACAAATCAAATGTAGGATTTCCAATTTAGGGTTTGCTCAAAAATAAAATTAAATAAATTTTAGTTTCTAAAATTTTAAAATTAGGGTTTTCTAATTATAATAAATTTTCTAATTACACTATACATGAACATTAGGGTTTAATATCACTCTTTATAATTAACGTTGCTAAAATAGCAATTAGGGTTTACAATTTTGATAATTAGGGTTTCTAATTACCAAATTAGGGTTCTAGGTTAGTAATTAGGGTTTAACAATTTAGGGTTTCTATAATTAACAATTTGTAATTTTAATACTTGTTAATTAATCTCATTAACACAATTACTAACAATCTCGAACTCTAATTTGAATTTCAAATTAGGGTTTCTCATTTCCAAAATTATGGTTTTCTAAAGATTAGGGTTTCTAGAATTTTAATTAGGGTTTACCTAATTGATCGTTTAATACACAACATAAAACATATAACACAGTTATATAACAGTCTTAAACTCATAATTGATTTTCAAATTAGGGTTTCCTCCAGTAAAACTAGGGTTTAAACAATTAATAATAGGGTTTTGAAATACGTACATACAGTACATATTTATAGCACTGAAAAATTAAAAATATAATTAATATTATATTTTATTCTCATTCCTTGATAAAAATCCAAAATTAGTGTTTGGATTGCATATCCGATTTAGTCTTCATATTTAACCTTAATAATTAAGGTAAAATAATTAACTTAATAATCAGTACTAAAATTCATATAATAAAATAATTATTATAATTATTCTAAAAATCATTTCATATATTATTTAAATAATATATGTTTATATTTTTATGAAACTAATTAATAAAACATTTCTACTATAAATTAATTATTATAAGAATATACTTTATAATAATCAATAATCCTCAAATAAAATTATTTGTAAATATTTATATAATAAATATATTTTTATTTACCACATAAATATATATATACATTATCTTGTACAAATCCTCATCCTTAAAATAATAATAAAAATTTATACATAAAATTTCTTATTTATTTATATAGAAAATATCGGGTTATTATAACCAAATCATTATATGACTTGTCCATAACACATCATACAATATTGGAACAATGATTTTTAGATCAATTCACACTAAGTATTCCTGTATTTATAACTCTATCATCTTTTTATCATCTCTGCACTAGGTTACATGGTACATGAGTGATAAAAAAATATATTTTGATATTTCAAATCATTTGCGTCTAGCCGAAATAAGTAGCATAGTCTATACTTTAAACCGTTCCAAAAATGATTACGAGTCTGTATTTTATTTTATTTTATTTTTCAAAAGCACATAGTGCGAATTTAGCTTGTTGTCAAAATTTTGAAGTCTAGCATAGCTAGGAGTTTTGGAAAACTTATGTCTTCATTAATAATCATTTGCTTAAACAGTCTATCTATTCCTATTATCTTTAATACTCCATTTACACACAACTATACCTAGTTCGTTAAACCACACTTATGAGTTCATGAACTTGCCACAATCATATGAGTTTAAGAACTTGTCCTAGTCAGACCTTTGGCGTCCATTCGCTGAGGGGTTCATAAACATTTCATATAACTATGAATCAAGAATGTCACATAAGTATAAGTTTTAAGAACTCGTACTTAACCTTATATTCTCTACTTATAACCTATCTATCTGTTATACACATGAGAAAGGAATCACCCTCTTAACATTCATATAGCAAATAGCGCGACACAAACATTTTAATGATTATCATTGCCAGAAACTAAGTGGTTTTTACACCAAGTACAATTCCCCGCCCATACAAGAAATCATACTGACTCAATTCTTGACATGAGTCCTCAATTGAAATCCCCACCTAATCTTAACTCCCTTCTCAATACGAATTTCATTCAACTCGTATTTATAATTCTTTCCTGAATCTGTACCAATTCATAGTACAACAGACACAACAATCTTTGCTGTAAACTTTTCAATCCTTAGATTGATTCTTTCCCTGTTATCACCTAATTAGATCACGGGGTGATCTCATCGTATATATTACGATTCATTTCTATACTATGATGGTTTTATTTTTCTATCTTCTATCACTGCACTTTTAGTCTTTTAAACTCTATCTATTCACCACTACTGTTCAACTTTATTATCAAAGTTAGGGAACTCTATATCTTATAACTCGCCGAGATTTGTCTTTGAATCTTACCGACCAACTAACTCTATTTGAGTTAGTACTTATCATAATCACTGCGGTTATTAGTCTCAGGTATTCCTACATAAGGTTCATAAACTACAGCTTTGATACCAACATGGATCGCTTCTGAATCTGGTCCCAAATCATCATGGATCCTAGTCTTATCACTATACTGACTATTACTTATTTGCGGAAGATATAAACATATATTATTTATACAATAACTTTACACAATATTCCCCAAGGTCGAATAACCTTAACTTAATACACAATTCATAACTTATTTGACTTACAATAACATTAAGATACAATACTATTACAAATCTACTGCATACGTATACTAAAGCTGGAACTGTCTTTGACCTTTCCTTGTATCCGACATATTTGTCTTAATCTGCAATGTTTATCATGATATAGCAAGGGTGAGCATGAAGGTTGCCCAACAAGTTTAAGCTCAATAATTTAACGATATATCATGATTAAAAGAATCTAAATAATAAGCTGGCTATTATTCAACAGTATAGTTATGAATTAGCACGAACAAACTTTTGACTGAATAAATATTAAACATGAACAAACATATCTGGACCGAATGGTAATGAAGGTGATCAGCCTTTCATACCTGAATTATACATGCAATATGTACAGAGTACAATTCTACAATGGCAATCAATAATTATTATCCATAAGCATATCTGAATGAAACAACTATAAGTAAAGTTAAGTAAAACTTGCCTGAACCGTTGATTACCGCTATGCAATTAATAAGCTTTGTCTGAAACCTAGTATATAAATAATATCGATATACAAATTAGAATAATATCATCACGGTATTTAAAATAACCTAAACACATTATCACATAACCCTATCAGTCTACAACACATATAAGACTCGGTATCAAATCAAACTATTGTGAGTCCTTGAACTTGAACCCGACATTAATTCTAACATCCCGACGATTACAATGGATAATTCACGAGTTTAAGTTCAATTAAACTCTTCCTAAACACTTAACAATTATCTAAGATAATTTATTAATAGTCAAAATATTTTTCATAAGTTTGTAATAATTTTCAGATAATTATTATCATTTATCATGAATTTTCAATCATAAAAATCGTATTTATATAAATTAAATACCACATAATTCCTTTATCATTAATATTTATTTATTATCATATATTAATGAAATACATGTCATAATATTATAATATATTTATAATATCACAAAGTAATTTTAATACTTTAAAATCACATTTATATGATTTTTAAACAATTAAATTCATTATTCGATAATTGTTATTAATATTAAAATATTACTATTTTCATGATAAAATATCAAAAGTTATATTTTATAACTTCAAATATTTTTATAACACTTAAATCATTTTATATGATTATTAAATCAAAATTTCTAATTTTCCATAATTTATTTAACATATTTATTAAATAACTTAATTATCATTAATATTGATTAATTAATGAAATTCATCCTAAAATATTAAAAGTCAAGTAAAATAACTAAAATATTTTATTATACCATAATATTATTTTTTATGATTTTTCATGTATTAAAATCATTTTTAAATAATTTATTTAATATTATAATTAAATAAATTAAATACCACTTATATTCCAAAATATTAAATATTTATGAAATATACTCAAAATAATTAAAAACTATTTTTCAAACTTTAAAAATAATGTTTCGGAATTTATTTTGTATTTTAATAATTAAAAACTATTTAATTCGATTTATTTAATTAAAATAATAATTTTTCAAAATTATCTGTCGCTAAAGGTACCATAAGCGACAAAACCGCTAATAAATAATGTTCTTAGGTCGTTTTTTCTTCAAACCCGAAATGTATGCGGTAGAAAGTAGGTAGGTTTACCCAGGTCTGAGATCTTTGATCACAAGGTTTCTTGGCAGCCTGATGGTTTAGGATTGTAGTATGCATGTAGGACTACAATCTACAACAATTTTCATGGCAATATAACATTACAACTGAGACATATGGCCTATCAAAAATCATGTCAGAGATGTTCTTCATTTCTGGGTTTTCCAGAAATGATGAACAGCTCAAGGATGCTACTTTGGTCCTTTGAATCTCTACGTCCCCGTCTTGGTTAGTGTGTTTTATCAATTCAATCATGCAGTCTAGATGTCAGGGTTCAATAACATATCAACAGATCGGTCTAACAACAAGACATTGAAGAAATCAAGGCCGGTCAAAGTAGTAGTCGAAAAAGGGTTCTTGAAGATTCTGGGTTACCCAGAATCTCCTTCCGGGGAGTTGGTCAACACCGGTTTGACTGTTCACAGATTTGATTATATGTCATATTTGGGTGATTTGATAGCATGATGGTGTAGTCCTCATGTCAGGCTACAAGATCCAAACCATAATTTAGCCAAACAACTAAACACGTGCAAGATCAGAGCCTTCAAAATGGTTGTCAGACTTTTCTGGGTAATCTGGGTTACCCAGATTTGTTCGGTCATGGTCGGTCAACGACCTTTGACCACTAATAACTTGCAATATAGACCCGATATGACCATGATTCAAGTTGATGATTAAAGACTACATGGCATGCTACAAATCTATAACATAAAACATACATAACATCTAATATACAGAGATCTAGAGGCCCGACATTCATTTGTCAGCTGTGACACCCCCAAACCGCGTACTTCAATTCCACGAGTTTGGTGTTCATCATACAAATATCATCTATCTATCTACCCATAATAAATGTAAGCCATGCAATAGATAGAATAAAATCTTCCCTTAAGGGTTACAACATCCAATAATAATAATACAATCCAGTTAAACTAACCTTAAACATCCGTCTTGGAATTATAAAAAATAAGTCTTAAACAACATCATTAACTCAAGTCTAACATAAATACATCATCAAATAAAATAACAAGTCTTCATCACTTGCTAACTTTTCCCTTGCCTTTACTAGTGGAAGATTCATCGGTTCTTTCGTTCTTAACTGCAATGTTATTAATAAGCAAAAGTGAGCACTATTGCCCACAAGTATAACAATGAAATAATAGTATAATAATATGCAAGTGAATCAAAGACATCTGAGTAAAAGCTCAACTTTTGAATCAAGAATGAATAACAAGAATCAAAAGAATTCTGAGGGTCATAAGACCTTGAACTATGTCCTAGGTTATCAAGGGTTATACTTGAAACCTTTAACAGTCATAAGACTATGGACATTTCTTCTCGTACTTAGGGGGATAAGCCCTTAGTACCATACTGTGCACAATATCTTAACGCCAATGCATAAGTAAATCCCTTTACAAGGTTGTTCATCTCAGTTTGACATTCAAGTCCGCACCAAACAAAGTTTGGGTTGGATAATTCAATAAGGGTTCTGAAATTTAGAACGTTCATCAACTAAGGACTAGTTGAATCAATAAAGTTCACTAGTCTAATAAGGTTCAACAATAATGATATTCAATTTGAATAATAATCTCAAGAAGTATACAATAGGACAATTATTGTATAACTGAATCATGCTTTGAAAAGATAATCAATCTTTAATATAACATTTGAACTTGAATAATAGTAATGATAATTTACTCGAGGTAAATAATAAACTTGAACAATAATGACAAGTAGGGTTAGGAAACTTGCCTCGTGTGTAGATTACACTTTAACTAAGCACGTTCTTTGAATTTAATCCTACATACCATTCACATTCACAATACCAATTAATTATAACTTAACTAATCATCAAAAACTCATTCTCTTTGTCTACTTTGATTATTGACTATACTTAGTTAATTTACCACTTTGTCACATAATTTATACTTCATGAATAACAAGCTAATTATGTATTCAATAATTCGATCCACATGCAATTATGTTATTTACATGTTAAACATCTATTTTACATCTCATTATACTTCTAACATGTTTACATGTTCATTACATTAAGTTACTAACACATTGCTAGACTTAACATTTTAAAAATAATTCATTTTGAACTTTCTGGAGAGTGGTGCCATGGCACCACTTTTTACACTTTTTTTTGCATTTATTACGTATGATGGCGCTACCGGACGGACATAGCGTTCTTGGCTCTCGAGTCGTGGCTATTTGGTACGGTATGGTATGCTTATATAGGCGGCATGTGACTATGGCCATACATGAAATAGATAGGTAGCCGATGATGCGGTATGGCGTACCAGTATTCGTAAAATGGCGATTAAGGAAAATCGCGAGAACATGCCAATTTCTTCCAATTTCTTATTTTCTACTCGAAATTAGACATACCCATATGATGTAATTCATGCATAAACATAACCCAACGTTTATATAACGACTTTAACCAATGTAAACACTTAATTACAGAATTTAAGCATGCAATTTCACAGACTTTGATGTTATTGAAGGTTTTGAAAATAAAACATGAAAATTGTCACTACGGATTTGTTATAACACCGAATCCGTTTATTTAAACTTTGGTCTCTTCGTATCAACATGCATAACAACATATGAGTGTAAAATTTAGGGATAATATACGATCACCACATGAAATATCACGTATAAGGCCATATGGCCAAACCCAACTCTGTAAGTTCTTGAAAAACATATACGACATGTGTTTTTATGAAACTGATGCCATGGTTTACATAATAAATATAATTAAATACGATTTGATACATCTTAACCCATATATAAACTCATAATCAAACCCTTTCTCAATTACAGAGATTTTACAAAAGCTTTGAAAGCCATTTTCTTATAAAAACTAACTGACGTGAAAAGGAATTGGGTTGAAGAGATTACCCAAGCGTAGAATTAATGGAAGATGAATTCCTTCTCAGATGACTCTCACAATCCTCTTAACAATTTCTAAAACAATTGATACCGGAACTCTGTGCCTCGAAACAATCTCTTTTACGTATAGCCTCGCCAACTGATCTAAGTTAAATCTTATTTTGATCGGAAGGAAGTGTGCAGATTTTGTCAGTCGGTCAACGATAACCCATACTGCGTCGTATCCTTTCTGAGTCGTCGGAAGGCCAACCACAAAGTAAATTGTAATATGTTCCCATTTCCATTTTGGGATTTCTAACAGTTGGAGCAATCCACTTGGTCTCTGATGTTCTGCTTTTACTTTCTGACATGTTAGACACTTGGCAATACATTCTGCAACATCACATTTTAAATTTGGCCACCAGATATGTTGTCGAAGATCTTGGTACATTTTGGTACTACCTAGGTGAATCAAATATCGTGAACTATGAGCCTCGCTCAAAATGTCTTGCTTAATCTCTATGACTGGTGGTACCCAAATTCTACTCTCGAATCTCAGTATTCCTTCCTTATCCAGCTTGAATCTTGGTTTAGTTCCTTCAGATATCTTCTTTGTCACCTTTTTACATTCTTTGTCCTGAAGCTGAGCCTCCTTTACTTTATCTAGTAGAGTTGTACCAGATTGCATCTGAAATAGCTTCTAATCAATCTCCATAGGATACTTCACTTCTAACTCCAGTTTCTCCATTTCTGAAATTAGCTCCTCCTGAGCAGTTAACATCATCAGTTTCTCACGACCCTTTTTACTTAAGGCATCGGCAAGCACATTTGCTTTACCCGGATGGTATAAAATCTCACAGTCGTAATCCTTAATTAATTCCAACCATCTTCTTTGATGCATATTCAAATCCTTCTACGTTAAAATATATTTCAGACTCTTGTGCTCCGTATATATTTCACACTTCTCCCCGTAGAGCTAGTGCCTCCAAATTTTCAAAGCAAAAACAACTGCAGCTAACTCCAAGTCATGGGTCGGGTATCCCTTCTCGTAATCCTTCAATTATCGTGATGCATCACATGATGACTTTTTTCGTTTTGCATCGAAGACACGACCAAGTCCTTTATGCGACGCATCACTATAAACAACAAAATTTCCTGTATCATCCGAAAGGGATAACACAGGTGCCGTACTCAATCTCTTCTTCAATTCTTGAAAGCTCTCCTCACACTTCTTCGTCCAAACAAATTTCACAGCTTTACGAGTTAAATTTGTTAGCGGAGTTGCGATCTTGGAAAAGTCTTAAATGAATCTTCTATAATATCCTGCAAATCCAAGAAAACTTCTTACTTCTGACGGTGTTCTCGGCTGATCCCAGTTAATCACGGCTTCTACTTTAGATGGATCTACCGAGATTCCATTTTTATCGATCACGTGACCAAGAAATTTTACTCGCTCAATCTAGAATTCACATTTCAAAAATTTAGCGTACAACTTCTCCCTTCTCAATACTTCCAATGTTAATCTCAAATGCTCTTCGTGTTCTTCTTTGGTTTTCGAATATACCAAAATATCGTCTATAAATACCACCACAAATTTGTCCAAAAACGGCTTGAACACACCGTTCATTAGTCCCATAAATGCTGCAGGAGCATTCGTTAGACCAAACGACATTACTAAAAATTCGCAGTGACCGTATCGCGTTCTGAACGCTGTCTTTGGATCCACCCTTGGCCTCACCTTCAGTTGGTGATAACCACTCCTCAAGTCTATCTTGGAAAAATATCTTGCTCCCTTCAATTGATCAAATAGATCATCGATCCTTGCTAATGGATATCTATTTTTAATCGTGACCATGTTCAGTTCTCTGTAGTCAATGCAGAGTCGCATCGATCCATCCTTTTTTTTCACAAACAACACCGGCGCTCCCCACGGTGATACGCTCGGTTGAATGTACTTCTTGTCCAGCAATTCTTGTAATTGTACCATTAATTCTTTCATCTCTACTGGTGCCATTCGGTATGGTGCCTTTGATATTGGATCAGTTCCTGGCGCCAAATCGATCACGAAATCTACTTCTGTATCTAGTGGAAGTCCAGGAAAATCGTCTGGAAATACATCAAAGAAGTCCTTCACAATCGGCATCTCTTCTACCTTCGGATTCTCTTTTCGATTGTCGACTATGTAAACTAAATATCCTACACAGCCTTGTCTTAATAACTTCTTGGCCTGCATCATCGTCAGACAACTCGCTTGTCTAGGAAACTTGCTACCATAAAATATAACCTTTGACGGAGTCATAAGGTTAATACACTTCTTTTGACAATCAATTACAGCTCCGTAATTGAATAACCAGCCCATTCCCAATAGAACGTCGAATTCCCCAAGTCGAAAAGGGATAAGATCTACATTCATGATATTACTCTTAATATCCACTCTACAGTTCTTATGTACATACTTAACAGGGATTATTTCTCTATTCGCAATTTTTATGTTCATGGGGTAATCCAAATCATTCTTAGGCAAATCTAAATTCTTGGCAAAATCATCGGATATAAAGGAAAAAGTAGCACCCGAATCAAATAATACGTAAGCATTAACTTTATTGATCGGAATGATACCTGAAACCACATCACGGATTGAGCGCATCTTCTTGCCGTCATGTTGAAAAGTCCCAAGGCGGTTTATCGGTTTGTTGCGGTTGGTCCGTTAATGGTTAAGGCATTTCCACTGTTGTTTCCCTGGTTTCCTCTTGATCCTGACCCTCCCGATCCCTTCTTGGGACAGTCTCTTGCCAGATGATCCTTCGAACCACAGTTGAAACAAGCACCCTTCTTTGGGTTAAGACAGTTAGGTGCTATGTGGCCTTCCTGACCACAATTGTAGCATACTCTTTTTCCTTTCATATATACTCCCAGATGAGCTTTCCCGCAGGTCGGGCATGCTTCGATTCTTTTCTTCTGATTACCTTGCTGATTTCCCGATGATGAGCTGTCGTTCCACCTTTTCTCCTGATTGAAATTTCCACCTCCTGTGCCACTTCCACTGGCCTTGTTATTAATTTCACCTTCACTCTTCTTCTTCTTCTTCTTCTTCTTCTTCTTCTTCTTCTTCTTCTTCTTCTTCTGATCTTGATTGTACTTGGTCACTGTATCGCTTTCACCTTCAGCGAGGATGGCATTTTCCAATACTCCGACAAATGTGTTTATCTGAAACATTGATACTTTACTGTATACCCAAGGCTTTAGTCCTTGTTCGAATCTTCTGGCCTTTCTCTCGTCAGTGTGTACTTGATACTAGGCAAACCTTGCCAACTCATTGAATTTAGCCGCAGTCAGTCATGCGCTCATGTTTCCTGCTTGATTCGAAATTGAACCTCCATCTGATTCTGCAAACTAGTTGGGAAATACATTTCGAAAAACATCTCTTTAAATTTCTCCCACTTAATTACACCTTCACCTCCTTGCACTTTGTTTGCTTCCCACCAGAAGCTAGCCTCAGACTTCAGCATAAACATTGCAAAAGCGGTCTTCTGGTCTTCTCTAACCCTAGCAACGTCGAAAACCTTCTCCATTTCCATAACCCACGTTTGAGCCTCGATTGGGTTCATGGAACCTTTGAACTCTGGCGGTCCCACGCCTTGAAGTCTTTAAACGTTGTGTTTGGTGGAGCTTGAGGTTGATTATTCATGGCTCCAAATCGAAGAAGTTCACCAATCTAACTTTGACGGGATTAGCATTAAGCGTTATTGTTATTATTGTAGACTCTTCTGAGCCGGTTGGCGCCATTTGTCTTCTCCTTGGCGGCATATTTCTGTTAAATATATGCTTATTAGAACTTTATTTATTTCTCTAAATAGTTAAGGCATTTCTTAACAATTTAACATACTCATTTAACACATCATCTCAAACAACTTGATATATTTTCATTCAAATCAAAAGTTTTAACATTAAACGATAACATAACTGTTATTTACATCAACGATCCTGGAATAAAGAATCCACAGGATTTAAAACATTCAAATATTCTTTCGTTCATAACCACGTCAGAATTTACATCTAAAAACTAATTAAGTTCTTCACATAATTAAGCAAATAATATCACTGCCGGTTAAGGTACTGATTAGCCTTGCTACGCTCCTCTTCTAAGATGCGATACATCATTCTGGGATCCATCATGTACAAAGGTAGTCCTTCGAACTGGATTGGGTACCTCAAAACTCGATCTTGGGTCTCATTTATTACCTTGTTAAGTGTAGAGTACGTCTCCCCAATCTTTACCTTCTTTGCACGACCATCGTCTTCTACACGATCAGCTCGACGTGATTCTCTTACCCATCCCTCCTCTTCCATGTTCAGCCTTTTGGAGGTTTCCTTCAGTTCCTTCTTCAGCTTCTCTATCTCCTCGGTCTTATCTTCGGTTTGACCCTTCTCATGAACCAAATCCCATTCTACATTTCGCAATCGTGAGTGAAGAGTCAAAATCTTCCTCTCCTTCTACTGTAGAGTAATATGCTAAATAACCGCTCGCTCAGTCAAATCCTGGACCTAGTCTCGTAACTCTACGTTACGGTCGTATAACATGTCATACATCTCAAAGATCAACTATTGTCATAGTGGTAACTCCTCTTCTTCCTCTTCCTCTTTCTCAACAAATTCCTCCTCAGGATCCTCCTCAAGATCAGTCTCAGGTTCATTGTGATAACCTGAGATTTCGAATAATCAAAAATTTGCGAATAATTTTTTTTAATATTAATATTAATTATTAATATTGTGTTGTGTAACTGTGATACGAGTTTGGAGAATGAGTCAATTTGTGTATTGACTAATAAAATTAGAGTAGAGTTGTGCTTAATAAGCTTTAGAAACCCTAACCCTAATTGTCGGATAGGGATCAATAGAAAATATAATTAAAATAATTATATTGATGAGTACGTGTTTGTACTGTATAGAAATTTTGATCAATGATTGATCGGATAAGGTTTAAAATTTATAAACCCTAATAAGAGATTAGAAACCCTAATCTCAGAATTAAAAACCCTAACGTACCGTTAGAAACCCTAATTGTACGCCGAAAAACCCTAATTTCATATTAGGGAATCCTAAACCCTAAATTAGGAAACCCTAATCCTAATTGACAAGCCTAAGGTGTTTATTAAACTTTAATATGATTAGAAAACCCTAATTATATTTTAGTTATCTTAATTTCTATTTTACAACCCTAATTGTAATTTAGAAAATTTATTTTTCTAATTAAAACCCTAATTCGTGGGTTATAAACCCTAATGACCATTTTGACCCTAATTGCTAAATTAGGCAATTTTAATTAGGAATATTAATCCTAATTAGCAATATTGAATTTTATGATTAGGAAATATTAATATAATTATTGAATCCTAATTATAATTTTGGAGTATTAATTTTCTATTTTGAAAATCGAAATTCGAAAATCTTGGAAATTAAATTGCAAACCTAAAGGGTTTAAACCCTAAACCCTATGGGTTTGTGAATTGGACAAGTATGCCACTAAAATTAATTTATAAATGACCAAAATGCCCTTTTAGTTTATTTTAATTGGATAACTTGCATTATTGTTAGCAACTTTAGTTGTTGAACAACTTTGTTGACTTGTGTGACACAAAATCAGCAACCAAAATCGTCCATTGCATCAGCCATAGTAACATAGCACAATATATAAGAGATTTTGGAGAGAGAAAATTCATAAAACTAAGCCAATTTCTCATTTGCTCTCACCACTCTCTCTCTCTCTCTCTCTCTCCCAAACCTACGATTTTGTTAAACAATTCAGTCCCAATATCAGTTACTAGAACAACAAAAACAGATAAGGAGATCATAGATCAAGATTTGATAAGAGAGGTATAAACCCTAGACTTATATTTTGATCATGTATGCTAAGTTAGAGTTTGTGATTTTTTGTTTTTATAAGTGTTATATGATGTTTTATGATGATCTATGGTGATATACCATAGATCCATAACATCAAACGGCTTTAAAAGTGAAGTTTTTCAAAACTGTCCAAGAACAAATTTTGTGGTCTGACAAGCTAATGTCAGGCTCCACAGATTCTTGTTCGTTTATGTTTTTTCTTGTTTTATGTTTTGGATTGGTAGTATGGTATGAGGGCTTTATTCTGCAAGTGGTATTACAACCATCAGATGTATAGATCGTGAGTTATAATCGGTCAAACATCGTTGACCGACGTTGACCAACTGAAATCTGGGTAACCCGAAATTTGAAACCCGAGTCTGACAAGCTTTTGTAATGAGTTATATGTCGTATTGTAAGTGTTTTATTGTGTTTGTTGTATTCATATTATAGCTGGTACTATGGACTGTAAATATATGCCTTAAGATTCCTTAGATCATCAACATATCAAACGAATCAGGTGGTCAAACCTAGTCATTTGGTCACGGACACAGTTTCTGGAAAACCCAAAAAATGTAAAAACAAATTCTATGACAACCTTTGACCAGATTTAATCTGGAGATTTGGATGTTTTGGGACTGAGATATTGACATCTCGTTGTTCCTTGTCATGAATAATACATGAGTAAACCATAAAATCACCAATATCGTGACAGTAGCCTAGATTAAAATGATTTAGAAAGTACCAAATGAACTGTTGGGTTTCTGGGAAAACCCAGAAACCATCTGACATGTACTTTGAAGGCATAGATCTGATTATTTGTTTGTTTTATGACCATGATTTGGATTGGATATTGTAGAGTTATAGTTCCACTACACGATCAGTGTCTAAGGTAGCCTGAATCATGTTTGTATCAAGAATCATAAGTGGTCAAACGAGTAAAGCTTGAACTTCGGATTCGATAAAGTGTTCTTGAGCTCAAGAACACCTAAGACGACAGACAAGTGTTGCTATAGGCTTTAGTGACGGTTTTATTTATTTTGTAATTTCTGAATATTCTGGAAATTATTTAAAAATAGAAATAAATTCTAAAATTATTAAAAATGGTTTTAAAATTATTTTAAATTATGAAAAATAATTTTTGACCAATTAGAATATTTTTCTTTAATATTTATAATTATTTAAATATTAGAGGTATTTAATTTATTTAATTAGTGTATTAAATAAATTAGAGAAAAATGATTTAATATTATGAAAAATCATTTTAAATAAGAATAATGTATTTAAAAATATTTTGAGTTATAAAATACAACTTTTAATATTTTTGGAGAATTTTCATTAATAAATTAATATTAATGATATTAGATTTATTTAATTATTAAATTAAATAAATAAGATAAAAATGATTTTATTGATTTAAAAATCATTTTAAATAAGAATAAAGTGTTAGAAAATATTTTAATTATAAAATATAATTTTCAATATTTTTGGAGAATTCTCATTAATAAATTAATATTAATGATATTAGATTTATTTAATTATTATATTAAATAAATGAATTAAAAATGATTTTATTGATTTAAAAATCATTTAAAAATGAGAAAAATGTTTTAAAAATATTTTAAGTTATAATTAATGACTTTTAATATTTTGATAATAATTATATTAATATTTAAATATTAATGGTGATGATTTAAAAATGATTTTAATTATTTTAAAAATCATTTAAGTAGAATATTGATGATTTAAAAATATTTTAAGTTATTAATAATAACTTTAATATTTTGACAAGTATGTTATTAATATTTTTATATTATTAAATATTAATAATGATAAGATTATTTGATAATTAAATCATTTAAAAATGATTTAATTGTTTGAAAAATTATTATAAATTATAATAATTGTTTATAAATTCTTAAAAGCTTCTGAAAAATATTATAAACGATATTTAACTTATCTAAAATAATATTGAAGCTTAGAGACCCAATTTAATTGACAATCAATGTGTTAATTGTCGGATAGGATGACCAGAACACCGAGAATGGACCGAAGTCCAACCAGACCGAACTAGTTAGACTTGTTAAGTGTTTATATAGTTTATAAACACTAATGTGGCTATGTGGTAATGTGTCTAGGAGAAGTTTGACTATAAAATACAGTGTTACGTGTTATAAATGATTGTGCTAATTGTGAGACCAACATTGTTGAATATAGGTCTTACGAACGCAGTTAATTATATTGTGTAGCTGTAATCAACGCGGAAGGCAAGTTTCCTAACTCAACCTTGAGTTATATTCATTCAATTATTATAATGGTTAATTATTGCTAATTATACCATGTCCAGGGAATTTATTGTTGATTATTCGCAGTTAGTGCATGTTTAATAATTCAAATTGAATTCTTGATTCGGAGAATATACATTTATAGAATAACCGTTGTTGGATATTCATATTCGTAGAAGATAGAATTGAAAGATATATAATTCACATTTATTGTCAAATTATGTTGAGAAATGTCTTAGCTAATTATTCGCTGCTAGACGAACATTTGTTAGAACTTGATAAATTCGAAAAAAGAATTAAATTGTTATTGATAGATCGATGCCAATTATTTCAGAAAAAGATCGATAAGTAAATAGAAATTGAAATCATTGCGTTTCGTTATTTAATCAAATTTTGATTCAAAGACTGAGAAGAATAACCTTTTATATAAAGGGAACCTTTTAGGTCGTATATTTGACCATTGTGCACTATTAAGTATTATGCATAATATAGGGTACAAGGAGTTGGCCGGCTCTAAGTACTTGCAGAGGGGTATGATTTAATCTTTATGGTTATTTGATACTCTTGTGTATGTATCAAAGTAAATCTTTGATAGATACCCGAGAAAATAAGTTCTAGATCTAGTGTGATCGCTCAGCATAAATCTGGAAAACATTCCACTTTGTTATTGCGTAGAATTGATTCTTGATTATTCAATAGAATATCGTAGAAACTTTGAAAGCGTTGTACTCTTTCATTATTAGATTATTGCGTTGTCTAGAATACGAGAAGACTTGTTAATGATTAACAACTTTTTTCAGCTATTTCAAAGTTTACCGAACTTTGGTTTCATTCTATCAAAATAGATAGTCTGTTTTTATTGATTCATACACCTTTATTGTATGTCTTAACTTGCGGGGCAAACTAGTTGCTCACCCTTGCTATAAATAAAACATTTCAGTTAGGAACGAAGAGGTTAGCGGGTCAAAGAAGAACAAAGGCAAAGGCAAGATGCTGGAGTAGTATAATGAACAATATTATTATTAAGTTGTATTTGTAAACCCCTTTTTGTTTATCTAAGGGGTATGTTTGTAATTTTAAGGTTAGCAAACCTGGGACTTATGTATTAACAACTTATGTTAATGACTTATGTATTCTAATTTATATATGAATGGGTAGTTAAATTGTATTATATTTTGGATCGTGAACACCAAACTCGGGGGTCAGGTAACCCGGATTTGGGGGTGTCACAGGTTGGTATCAAAGCGGCAGTGACCAAGGTGTCACCAGTTAGTAGAAGAGCCGCAGGTTATAAACTTTAAGTGTGGTGGGGGAAAACCCTAGGATTATAACCATAAGCGATAGAGAAAACTCATTTAGAGTTCTAAGTGAGAGATTGCCGAAGTGCATCAATAATGAGATAAGTGGACACATAGTGTGAGAAGTTTGTACTGGTGAAGTACTAATCAAGTTATTTAAACTGATTGTAGGATGTCTGGAGAAGATGAAACGAGTGCAAAGATTCTAGCAGCTGTTGCACCAGTGCTAGAAGCCGAGGTGCCAGCGCAAAGCGAATCAGTTGAGAAGGTGGGAAAAGATGAACCTATGGTTAATCTGGGGAGTGATCATGACGATTATCCCGAGATGTATCTGAGTGGAGATGAGGAGGTAGAGTCTGAGCCAGCTAAGGTGGAGTTAAAGAATAAGATCAAAGTTGGAGAACAAGATCAGTTATCTGCAGAAGTCCAGGAACTCCGAAGTAAAGTGTTTCTTCTAGAGGAGTTATGGAAGACGTAGCGAGCATTACGCGAAATGACTGAAGAATGGAATGAGCTCAAGGCGCAGGTGGAAAGGATGAAGACAGAAGGTGGTGGATCGTCAGAAGGAACAATCAAGCCGCAGAAAGACAAGAAGAAGAGGAAGAGGGACAACGACAACCCTACATCTAAAAAGTCAAGCCCGAAGAAGAAGTAAGTCTGTATCAAGTGTGGAAAGACTCACGCGGGAGAATGCATGATGTGGAAGAATGTCTGTTTCAATTGCAAGCAGGAAGGACATATTTCTTTGCATTGTCCTAAGCCAAATTTGAGGAAGTGTTTTTCATGTGGGCAAACGGGTCACGGATTCAACAAGTGTCCTAACAAGAAGAAGATTGGTGAAGGGAGTGGTCGGTAGACAACTTAGATATATGTAATAGTATCTTTTCGGTAGAAGACTATGATATTAAGTGTTGTAATATCGAGAACGAAGTTAAGCATATGTAAATATATATGTGTTTGTATGAATGAAATCCTTATTTTCTATATGAATATAAGATTAAGATTTATTTGCATGTTCTTAAAACTCATACTTATGGTAAGTTAATGACTCATAATTATATGAAATGTTTTGAACCCCTCAGCGAATGGACGCCAAAGGTCTGACTAAGATTAGTTCATACACTCATATAATTGTGGCAAGTTCCTGAACTCATAAGTGTGGTAAGTTTGACGAACTGGGAATAACTATTTATAAATGGAGAATTACAACTTTTTGTGTAAAGTTGTGTCGATAATCCTGATATGATTTAAAAATGGATAGTAAATGTGTTAAGTACTATATGTACTATGTGTTATTTCAATAAATATGTGATTATGTGAGAAATATGTGTTGAATTCTAATTATGTTAAGAATTTGTGTAAAGAAAGAGAATTAATATAAGATTTTTATTTAAATCAGATCATACCGCCTAGACGACAAAATCGAAACCAGTGAGAAGAATAGTCAGTGAATAACGAAGGAGGTCAAGCTGACCCAATGCAAAAATTTGCGGATATAATAGCCGAAGCTATGAAGAATAGAGCTCCAGTAGAAAGAGGAAGGGCGAGAGGACAGCCAGCAGATAGATTGGCTAACTTCAAAGACTTTAAAGCGATAGGATCGCCTGAATTTAAAGGAACCACAAATCCGATTGAAGCCCAAACTTGGGTGAAGGAGATGGAGAAAGCATTCGTCATTACGCGAGTGGCAGAAGGGCAAAAAAGACTGACTTTTGCAACTTATCTGATGAAGGGAGAAGCTAATTACTGGTGGGAGACGAACCAAGAGAGAGCTGGTACAGAGGTGGTGTTGTGGACAAGATTCAAGCAGTTGTTCTTTGAGAACTACTTCTCGCCGAGTATGTAATCCAGGATGGAAGTCAAATTCTTAGAACTTAAGCAGGAGAACATGTCGGTATCTGAATATGCTGCCAAATTCAACGAGCTGGCAAGATTTGCACCTCATCAGGTGGACACAGAGGCGAGAAAGGCAAGACGATTCGAGAACGGACTGAAACCAGGAATATTCAACAAGGTAGCGGTATTGCAGATTAACAAGTTCGCGGTGTTGATGGAAAAGGCGTTAATTGCTGAAGGAGGGAGCAAAGCTACGTCTCGATTTCATCAGGATAAGAAGAAGAAGACAAATAACGGAGGAAGCAGTGGAGGTAGTAACCCGAATAAGAGGAAATGGAGCGAGAATACCCAAACGGGTAGCAAAACTGAAGATAATTGGAAAGGAAAGGAGCCATGTTCGAATTGTGGGAAGAACCATGCTGGAGTTTGCCTAAATAAGAAGGGAGTTTTCTATAACTGCAGGCAAGAAGGACACATGTCGCCCAATTGTCCCAATCCGAAGAAAATTCAAGGTTGCTTTGGATGCGGATCGACTGATCATTTGGTTCGGAACTGTTCGAAGAAGAATGCGGAAAAGGAAAGTGGCAACAAGGGAGCCAGTGGTGGAACCTTGGCAACTCGAGGACCTGCACAACCAGGAAGACCAACGGCACGTACATTCAACATGACGGCGCATGATGCAGTGGCTACACAAGAGGTAGCAGCAGGTAATGATTTCATTTAAAAATTTAATTACGCGAGTATTATGAGTTAGATAATTCTGTGAACTATTTTCTTTTATAGATTCAAGTCACCGATTAGAATTTGAAACACAAATTTATATTGTGTTGATTAAAAAAAATGAATTGATGATACAACTTTAAAAGATTGTAGAGAATAAGAAAGCGGTGATTCCGAGGATGGAATCCTTTTAAGGAGGGGTGAATGTGATAACCTGAGATTTTGAATAATCAAAAATTTGCGAATAATTTTTTTTTTAATATTATATTAATTATTAATTATTAATGTTGTGTAAGTATCGTGATACGATGTCTTGGAAAAGCGAGTCAATTTGTGTATTGACTAATAAAATTAGAGTAGAGTTGTGCTTAATAAGCTTTAGAAACCCTAACCCCAATTTACGGATAGGATTCGATAGAAAATATAATTAAAATAATTATATTAATGAGTATGTGTTTGTCTTCAATAGAAGAAATTTTGATCAATGATTGATCGGATAAGGTTTAAAATTTATAAACCCTAATAAGAGATTAGAAACCCTAATCTCGGAATTAGAAACCCTAACGCATAGTTAAAACCCTAATCATCTTTTGAAACCCTAATTTCATATTCGAGAATCTAAACCCTAAATTAGGAAACCCTAATCCTAATTGACAAGCCTAAGGTGTTTATTAAACTTTAATATGATTAGAAAACCTTAATTATATTTTAGTTATCTTAATTTCTATTTTACAAACCCTAATTGTAATTTAGAAAATTTATTTTCTAATTAAAATCCTAATTAAATGGGTTATAAACCCTAATAACCATTTTGACCCTAATTGCTAAATTAGGCAATTTTAATTAGTAATATTAATCCTAATTAGCAATATTAAATTTTATGATTAGGAAATATTAATATAATTATTGAATTCTAATTATAATTTTGGAATATTAATTTTCTATTTTGAAAAACCTAAATTCAAAAAATCTTGGAAATTAAATTGCAAACCTAAAGGGTTTAAACCTAAACCCTAAAAAGTTTCAAACCCTAAACCCTAAAAACCCTAAACCCTAAGGGTTTGTGAATTGAACAAGTATGCCATTAAAATTAATTTATAAATGACCAAAATGCCCTTTTTCATTTATTTTAATTGGATAACTTGCATTATTATTAAAACTTTAGTTGTTGAACAACTTTGTTGACTTGTGACACAAAAATCTCAAAAAAAATCATCCAAATAATCATATGCATATCCATGCAACATAGCATATATATATATAGAGATTTTGAGAGAGAAAAAAAATAAAACTAAGCAAATTTCTCATTTGCTCTCACCAAATCTCTCTCTTTCTCCCAAACCTACGATTTTGTTAAACAATTTAGTCCCAATATCGCCATTCTAGAACAACAAAAAATGAGATAAAGAGATCATAGATCAAGATTTTGAAAAGAGAGGTATAAACCTAAAACTTATATTTTGATCATGTATGCTAAGAAAGATTTTGTGTTTTTGTTTTATAATGTGTTATATGATGTTTTATGATGATCTATGGTGATATACCATAGATCCATAACATCAAACGGCTTTAAAAGTGAAGTTTTTCAAAACTGTCCAAGAACAAATTTTGTGGTCTGACAAGCTAATGACAGGCGCCACAGATTCTTGTTCGGTTATGTTTTTTCTTGTTTTATGTTTTGGATTGGTAGTATGGTATGAGGGCTTTATTCTGCAAGTGGTATTACAACCATCAGATGTATAGACCGTGAGTTATAATCGGTCAAACATCGTTGACCGACGTTGACCTCTGGGTAACCCAGAAATTTTAAAACCGAGTCTGACAAGATTTTGTAATGAGTATATTTGTCGGATTGTAAGTGTTTTATTGTGTTTATTGTATTCATATTGTAGCTAGTACTATGGACTGTAAATATATGCCTTAAGATTCCTTATCATCATCAACATATCAAATCGAATCGTGTGGTCAAACCTACCTAGGCTTTTGTCACATTGACACGGTTTACGGAAAACCCAAAAAATTGTAAAACAAATTTCTCGACAACATTTTGACCAGATTTAATCTAGAGATTTGGATGTTTTGGGATCGAGATATTGACATCTCGTTGTTTCTTTGTCATGAATAATACATGAGTAAATAATAAAATCACCAATATCGTGATGAAGAGCCTAGATTAAAATGATCTAGAAAGTGCCAAGATGAACTGTTGGGTTTCTGGGAAAACCCAGAAACCATCTGACATGTACTTTGAAGGCATAGATCTGATTATTTGTTTGTTTTATGACCATGATTTGGATTGGATATTGTAGAGTTATAGTTCCACTACACGATCAGTGTCTAAGGTAGCCTGAATCATGTTTGTATCAAGAATCACAAGTGGTCAAACGAGTAAGCTTGAACTCGGGTCTGACAGTGTTCTTGAGCTCAAGAACACCTAAGACGACAAACAAGTGTTGCTATAGGCTTTAGTGACGGTTTTATTTATTTTGTAATTTCTGAATATTCTGGAAATTATTTAAAAATAGAAATAAATTCTAAAAATTATTAAAAATGGTTTTAAAAATTATTTTAAATTATGAAAAATAATTTTGACCAATTAGAATATTTTTCTTTAATATTTATAATTATTTAAATATTAGAAAGTATTTAATTTATTTAATTAGTGTATTAAATAAATTAGAAAAAATGATTTAATATTATGAAAAATCATTTTAAATAAGAATAATGTATTTAAAAATATTTTGAGTTATAAAATACAACTTTTAATATTTTTGGAGAATTTTCATTAATAAATTAATATTAATGATATTAGATTTATTTAATTATTAAATTAAATAAATAAGATAAAAATGATTTTATTGATTTAAAAATCATTTTAAATAAGAATAAAGTGTTAGAAAATATTTTTAATTATAAAATATAATTTTCAATATTTTTGGAGAATTCTCATTAATAAATTAATATTAATGATATTAGATTTATTTAATTATTATATTAAATAAATGAATTAAAATGATTTTATTGATTTAAAAATCATTTAAAAATGAGAAAAATGTTTTAAAAATATTTTAAGTTATAATTAATGACTTTTAATATTTTGATAATAATTTCATTAATATTTAAATATTAATGGTGATGATTTAAAAATGATTTTAATTATTTTAAAAATCATTTAAGTAGAATATTGATGATTTAAAAATATTTTAAGTTATTAATAATAACTTTAATATTTTGACAAGTATATTATTAATATTTTTATATTATTAAATATTAATAATGATAAGATTATTTGATAATTAAATCATTTAAAAATGATTTAAGTGTTTGAAAAATTATTATAAATTATAATAATTGTTTATAAATTATTAAAAGCTTCCGAAAAATATTATAAACGATATTTAACTTATCTAAAATAATATTGAAGCTTAGAGACCAAGTTTAATTGACAATCAATGTGTTAATTATCGGATAGGGTGACCAGAAAATCGAGAATGGACCAAGTCCAAACCAGCATCAACTAGTTAGACTTGTTAAGTGTTTATATAGTTTATAAACACTAATGTGGCTATGTGGTAATGTGTCTAGGAGAAGTTTGACTATAAAATACAGTGTTACGTGTTATAAATGATTGTGCTAATTGTGAGACCAACATTGTTGAATATAGGTCTTACGAACGCAGTTAATTATATTGTGTAGCTGTAATCAACGCGAAAGGCAAGTTTCCTAACTCAACCTTGAGTTATATTCATTCAATTATTATAATGGTTAATTATTGCTAATTATACCATGTCCAGGGAATTTATTGTTGATTATTCGCAGTTAGTGCATGTTTAATAATTCAAATTGAATTACTGATTCGGAGAATATAAATTTGTAGAATAACTGTTGTTGGATATTCATATTCGTAGAAGATAGAATTGACAGTACAAATAATTCTTGTTTATTGTCAAATTATGTTGAGAAATGACTTAGCTAATTATTCTAGCTAGACGAACATTTGTTAGAACTTGATAAATTCGAGAAAAGAATTCAATTGTTATTGGTAGATCGATGCCAATTATTTCGGCTAGATCGATAAGTAAATAGAAATTAAAATCATTGCGTTTCGTTGTTAAATTAAATTTTGATTCAAAGACTGAGAAGAACAACCTTTTATATAAAGGAAACATTTTAGGTCGTATATTCAAATTATTATTGGAGTTAAGCGATCAAAGTATTATATGCATAATATAGGTACAGGAGTTGGTATTCTAAGTACTTGCAGAGGGGTATGGTTTAATCTTTATGGTTATTTGATACTCTTGTGTATGTATCAAAGTAAATCTTTGATAGATACTCGATAAAATAAGTTCTAGATCTAGTGTGATCGCTCAGCTTAAATCTGGAAAACATTCCATTTTGTTATTGCATAGAATTGATTCTTGATTATTCAATTGAATATCGTAGAAACTTTGAAAGCGTTGTACTCTTTCATTATTAGATTATTGCGTTGTCTAGAATACAAGAAGACTTATTATTGATTAACGATTTATTCAGCTATTTCAAAGTTCATCGAACTTTGGTTACATTCTATCAAAATAGATAGTCTGTTTTTTTTAATTCATATACATTTATTGTATGTCTTAACTTGCGGGGCAAACTAGTTGCTCACCCTTGCTATAAATAAAACATTTCAGCTAGGAATGAAGAGGCCAGCGGGTTAAAGAAGAACAAAGTCAAAGGCAAGATGCTGGAGTAGTATAATGAACAATATTATTATTAAGTTGTATTTGTAAACCACTTTTTGTTTATCTAAGGGGTATATTTGTAATTTTAAGGTTAGCAAACTTGAGACTTATGTATTAACAACTTATGTTAATGACTTATGTATTCCTATTTATATATGAATGGGTAGTTAAATTGTATTATATTGTGGATCGTGAACACCAAACTCGGGGGTCAGGTAACCCGAATTTGGGGGTGTCACATTCATGCTCCTGACCAACAACGGTGATCAATGGAGATGATTCCCTCTGCACCAGCTGCTCCCTAACGACATGAATGTCTCGGGGCTTCTCCTCTATCGGTACTAAAGGTACACGCGGTTCCTCCTCAGTAGGTACTATAGGTACACGGGGTTCTTCCTCCCCAGCTTGACTAGCTGCTCCAACATTGGACATCCTGACAACAAAATTTTAAGTTTTAGTTACTAAGTCGTATCATCTAACACATACTTTAACACATAAAAACATAAGGTCTTTTATTATCTTCAATGAATTACAAAAATTCATTTCTTATAACTCGATAAGAGTTTTTCATCACTATCTTCTTTCTATAATGCTACTACCTAAGGTTGTTCCCCCACCTAAGGTTCATAACCTACAACTTTGATACCAACTTGTGACACCCCCAAATTCGGTACTTCAATTCCATAGGATTTGGTGTTCACTGTACAAATATCATCTATCTATCTATACATAATAAATACAAGCCATGCAATAGATAGAATAAAAATCTTCCCCTTAAGGGTTACAACATTCGAATAATAATAATTCAATTCCAGGTTAAACTAACATTAAACATCTGTGCGGAATCATAAACAAATAAGTGTTAAAAAACATCATTAACTCAATTCTAACATAAATACACCATCAAATAAAATAACAAGTCTTCATCACTTGCTAACTTTGCCCTTGCCTTTACTAGTGGAAGGTTCATCGGTTCTTTCGTTCTTAACTACAATGTTATTAATAAGCAAGAGTGAGCACTATTGCCCACAAGTATAACAATGAAATAATAGTATAATAACATGCGAGTGAATCAAAGACATCTGAGTAAAAGCTCAACTTTTGAATCAAGAATGAATAACAAGAATCAAAAGAATTCTGAGGGTCATAAGACCTTGAACTATGTCCTAGGTTATCAAGGGTTATACTTGAAACCTTTAACAGTCATAAGACTATGGAACTTTCTTCTCGTACTTAGGGGGATAAGCCCTTAGTACAATACTGTGCACAATATCTTAACGCTAACGCATAAGTAAATCCCTTTATAGGGTTGTTCATCTCAGTTTGACATTCAAGTCCGCACCAAAGGAAGTTTGGTTTGGATAATTCAATAAGGGTTTTGAAATTTAGAACGTTCATCAACTAAGGACTAGTTGAATCAATAAAGTTCACTAGTCTAATAAGGTTCAACAATAATGATATTCAATTTGAATAATAATCTCAAGAAGTATACAATAGGATAATTATTGTATAACTAAATTATGCTTTGAAAAGATAATCAATCTTTAATATAACATTTGAACTTGAATAATAGTAATGATAATTTACTCGAGGTAAATAATAAACTTGAACAATAATGACAAGTAGGGTTAGAAAACTTGCCTCGTGCGTAGATTACACTTTAACTAAGCATGTTCTTTGAATTTAATCCTACATACCATTCACATTCACAATACCAGTTAATTATAACTTAACTGATCATCAAAAACTCATTCTCTTTGTCTAGTTTGATTATTGACTATACTTAGTTAATTTACCACTTTGTCACATAATTAATACTTTATGAATAACAAGCTAATTTTGTATTCAATAATTCGATTCACATGCAATTATGTTATTTACATGTTAAACATCTATTTTACATCTCATTATAATTCTAACATGTTTACATGTTCATTACATTAAGTTACTAACACATTGCTAGACTTAAAATTTTAAAAATAATTCATTCTGAACTTTCTGGAGAGTGGCGTTATACACATCATTATTATTACCTGGTCTTCGTATTTGCATGGCGATGGCGCTGTGTGTTTATTACTTGGCTGCCTAGGTAGTAGTAGTCTTGCGGTCGAGTCATGTACGCTGGCAATACAGCTGAAATAGACAGTGGCCGTCTTATGCACATACAGACCGATTATACGAAATGGCGATTCATGAAAAAATTGCAAAACATGCCAATTTCTTATTTTTTACTCGAAATTAGACATACCCATATGATGTAATTCATGCATAAACATAACCCAACGTTTATATAACGACTTTAACCAATGTAAACACTTAATTACAGAATTTAAGCATGTAATTTCACTTACTTTGATGTTCTTGAAGGTTTTGAAAATAAAACATGAAAATTATCACTACGGATTCGTTATAACACCGAATTCGTTTATTTAAACTTTGGTCTCTTCGTATCAACATGCATAACAATATATGAGTGTAAAATTTAGGGATAATATACGATCACCACATGAAATATCACGTATAAGGCCATATGGCCAAACCCAACTCTGTAAGTTCTTGAAAAACATATACGACATGTGTTTTTATGAAACTGATGCCATGGTTTACATAATAAATATAATTAAATACGATTTGATACATCTTAACCCATATATAAACTCATAATCAAACCCTTTCTCAATTACAGAATTTTACAAAAAGCTTTGAAAGCCATTTTCTTATAAAAACTAACTGACGTGAAAAGGAATTGGGTTGAAGAGATTACCCAAGCGTAGAATTAATGGAAGATGAATTCCTTCTCAGATGACTCTCACAATCCTCTTAACAATTTCTAAATTCTCAACTCTTTCTCTGTATTTCTCTCTGTTAAGCTTTCTAGACTTTGGCAAATAATGAATAAAAGAAAAAGACGTATGATAATAAAGGAGAAAACTGATGCGCGTTATGGTGGTCAGTTACCCATTATGGGTAACTGCAATCAACTCCCACAAAGGCTATGTTTGGTTAGCTTTAATTGATTCAAGTCATTTAATTTAATAAAAGCTTTATAATATAGTTTAAATCATGTCACACCCATACACAATAACTCAATTATATTATTTAATTTAATATACAATAAATATAATAATTTCTCATAAATTCACATAGTCACATAATTAATTTTCTCATGAATTAATTATATCAAATTATTAAATCTCTAATTAATAATTAAATTAATTAAAATAACATCATGCTTAAATAAATATTTCATTTAATACAATAAGCTCACATAATGACATACTTCGATAGTAAAATTCTCCACATTAATTTAATAGATGTAACACATATAGTTAAATTAATCTACCACAACTGCATCAATTAATTATTTAATCTAATAATTAAATCATCGAAAATATTTATTTACTTCAATAAATATTAAAATTAAATTACAAAAATCTCGTTCGTCACAAGGCCACTTTCCACTATTTTTCCAGATTTCCAGAAAATGTTATTTCGAGCACTTTGATGTTATGGATTCACTATATAGCAACCCAGATCATCAAGCGACACCCTAATACACAACTTAAAATAATAAATTACATCATCTTACAAGATCTAGCAAATTAGGGTTTATACCACTTTAAAGCTTGATCTTGATTTTGATCCTTGATGTTTGTTCATGGCTTGATAGAGATCATGCTAGGGACTAAAGTACATAGAAATTTTGTTGGACTTGAGAGAGGAAAAATGTTGGTTCAGTGTTGGAGACCAAATTGCTAGCTTTATGGATTTTCTCTCTCTTAAATCTATATCATGTTGAATACGTGAAATGGCTGATGTGTTGGCTGATTTCTGTGGATTTAAGGCACATGCTAGGGCTAGGTTTGCTCACCAACTTCACTAGGACAACTCTTGCAAGTTAAGTCAAATAATGCACTAAGGGCACTTTGGTCATTTTGCACACAAATTTAATGACAACATGGTCTTTTGCCCTAACCCTTAGGGTTTAGGGTTTGAACCCTTAGGGTTTATGGTTTGAACCCTTAGGTTTTAAAAATAAATTTTAGAATTTCCAAATTAGGTTTTTAAAATCAAAAATTAATATTTCTAAATTATAATTAGAATTTTCTAATTATATTAAAATTTCCTAATCATAATTGAAATCTTGCTAATTAGGATTATTATTTCCTAATTAAAATGGCTAATTTAGCAATTAGGATCAAAATTGTATATTAGGGTTTATAACCCACGAATTAGGGTTTTAAATAGAAAAATAATATTTCTAATTTAGAAATTAGTTTTCCTAACTAGATTAGGGTTTTCTAATTACTTATAACTTAAAAATTAGGATTAATATTTCCTAATTAGCATTAAAACTATTTAATTAACAATTAGGTTTTCCCTAATTATAAATTAGGGTTTCTAATCCAGAAATTAGGGTTTTCTAAATCAATTAGGGTTATCCCTAATTAGGTTATCATTAATAACGTTTAAACCTTCTTCTAACATTTAAATTCCCAAATTAGGGTTTTAACTTCCGAATTAGGGTTTCGGAGTCCCTGAACTTAAATTAGGGTTTCAGAACCGGTTTCTAGGGTTTCTTATAATTCGTTAGGGTTTTCTAACCGAACGTTGACGTTCTTAATATATACCTAGGGTTTGTCACATATATCATTTATATGGTCAACCCTTGACCCTTAACCACATACTGTATACATATACAACCATATACAAGAACATATTCACATATACACTTAATCCTGAATAATTCACCTAAATCCTTCACATAATTTTGAAATCCTAAAAATTCCTTCCCAAAAATATCAAACACATAGACTTATTTTCTGACTAGGTTCTAATGTTGAACCTTAAATCAATTAATTAAAATTTTAAAAATATTCAAATTCTCAGGTTGTCACAATCCCAATAAAATGGTGTTCTACATTTTCTTTCGTACAAGGCTTCGTAGGGCGGCATACCTATGCTTGCATGATAACTATTGTTGTACGCAAACTCTACTAATTGGTAGATGATCATCCCAACTACCCTTGAAATCCATGACGCAAGATCTTAACATATCTTCTAACGTCTGAATTTTCCTCTCGCTCTGTCCATCGGTTTGTGGATGATATGTCGTACTTAAATTCAACTGCGTCCCCAACATCTCTTGCAAACTTCTCCAAAAATTCGATGTAAATCGTGGGTCACGATCTGACACGATCAAAATTGGCACTCCATGTCTGGAAATAACTTCCTTAACATAAAGTTTAGCTAACTGGTCTAAGCTATACTTAACCCTAATTGGCAAAAAGTGAGCCGACTTTGTCAACCGGTCCACTATTACCCAAATTGCATTATATCCCTTCTGAGTAGTCGGAAGTCCCACCACAAAATCCATCGTGATATGCTCCCACTTCCACTCCGGAATCTCCAATGACTGTAACAAGCCACTTGGTCGTTGATGCTCGACCTTAACTTTCTGACAAGTCAAGCATCTACTCACATACTCGGCTATCTCTCTTTTCTTGTTCGGCCACCAAAAACTATGTCGAAGGTCTTGATACATCTTAGTGCTACCAGGATGAATCGAGTACCTCGAACTCTGAGCTTTTTATAAAACTTGTTCCTTTAATTCCGTCTCATTTGGAACCCAAATTCCTCCTTCAAATCTTAATAATCCTTCATTATCAAAACTAAACTATATATCTTTTTCATCGGTTAACCGCTTCTTCATTTAGTCACACACTCATCAATTTTGAGTTGCACCTCCTTGACTCTCTCTACGATGGTAGATTGGATCTCCGTCGCAAATAGTCTTTGTCCTGATTCACTCGGCAACTTCACCTCTATCTCCATCCTAGCCATCTCTATTATTAACTCATTTTGAGCCGTTAACATAGACAACTTCTCCCGACCCTTTCTACTTAAGGCGTCGGCCACTACATTGAGCTTTTACAAGGTGATACAGGATTTCACAGTCGTAATCCTTTATCAACTTCAGCCATCTCCTCTGTCTCATATTCAACTCCTTCTCTGTGAAGATATATTTTAGACTCTTATGGTCTATGTATATCTCACATTTTTTTCCCGTAAAGATAATGTCGCCATATCTTTAAGGCAAACACTACCGCGACCAGTTCTAGATCATGAGTAGGGTAAACTTTCTCATAATCCTTCAACTACCTTGATGCATACGCAATGACCTTGCCATGCTGCATGAGCACACGCAACCAAGTCCTTTATGTGAAGCATCGCTATAAACTACAAAATTTCATGTGTCATCAGCTAATGACAAAACAGGCGCTTCACTTAACCTCTTCTTCAGTTCTTGAAAATTGTCCTCACATTTCTCAGTCCATGCATATTTCACCGTCTTCCTTGTCAAGTTAGTCAACGGAGTAGCTATCTTCAAAAAGTCCTGAATGAATCTCCGATAGTAACCCGTTAACCCTAGGAAACTCTGCACCTCAGTCGACATTTTTAGTTGTTCCCAATTCATCACAGCTTCCACCTTCGTTGGATCTACTGAAATCCCTTCATGGTCAATGACATGACCTAAACACTATACTCTCTCCAGCCAAAATTCTCACTTAGTGAATTTCGCATATAACTTCTCCTCCCTTAGTGTTTCCAACACTATTATTAGGTGTTCAGCATAATCTTCTAGCGTCTTAGAATAGACTAGAATATCATCGATAAACACCGCGACAAACTTGTCCAAATATTGTTTGGACACTCTGTTCATCATATCCATGAATGCAGCTGGTGCATTAGTCAACCCAATTGACATCACCAGAAACTCGTAATGACCATAACGAGTCCTGAATGTCGTCTTTGGTACATCCTCATTTCTAACCTTCAGCTGATGATACCCCATCCATAAATCTATTTTAGAAAAATACTTTGCCCCTTTCAACTGATCAAAAAGATCATCGATCCTTGGCAATGGGTACTTATTCTTTATCGTTAACTTGTTCAACTCTCGGTAGTCGATACAAAGTCTTAACGATCCATCCTTCTTCTTGACAAACAGTACCGGTGCTCCCCACGGTGAAACACTAGGTTGAATGTACTTCTTGTCCAACAGTACTTGTAACTGCACCATCAACTCCTTCATTTCTACAGGTGCCATTCGGCGGAAGACCTGGCAATTCACTTGGAAATACAGCCATGAATTCTCTCACTATAGGTATTTATTCCATGGTTTCTCCCATTCTCTGGGTATCAACAACATGGCACAGATAACCTACACACCCCTTCCTCAATAATTTCCTAGTTTGTGTCATGGTAAGATAACACGAACGTCCCAGCGATTTATTACCGTATAATATTACATTAGGTTATTTTAGCATTCTAATATTCACACATTTCTTTTGACAATCTATTATTTCCCCATGATTAAACAACCAATCCATTTCGAGAATTACGTCGAATTCTCTTAAATTTATCGGTATCAAATCTACCGATAATTTACAACCCCGTATATCTACACAACAAATCTTATGAATATCTTCAACATGTATTATCTCTTCGTTTGCTACCTTAATATTTAAAGTTATTGGCAACTTTTTGGTAAGTAATCCTAATCGTCTAGCAAAATCACATACGAGAAACGAACAAGTAGCACTCGAGTCAAACAGCACGTAAGCATTTAGGTCGTTGATCGGAATAATACATGCGACTACGTCCCCCGATGCCATCGCATCTTGGATTGTGATGTTAAAGGTACGGGCCATCGGCCTACCCAGCTGCGATGGACCACCAATAGCTAACTTACCGCTATTAGCGCCCATGTTCCCGTCCGTCCCCTTCTTCGGGCAGTTCTTTGCCATGTGGTCAGTTGACCCACACACAAAGCATCTGTGGTTTTTCTTCGGACTTGGACAGTTAGGCGCAATGTGCCCCTCCTGTCCACAATTGTAGCATACGGCATTCCCCTTAAGACAGACTCCTAAGTAAGTCTTCCCACGGGTTTTACAGGCCTTCATCCTCCTCTTTGGGTCTCCTTGCTACACTCCGGTATTCTCAGAGTTAACCACTTTCCTTTTATACCCTTCACCACTCCCGCTGGCTCCCTCGACCTTCACTCCCCCATCCACTTTCCCTTTATTCTTTTTATCCTTGTGGTACTGGCTCAATGCCTCGCTACAACCTTCGGCGATTATTGCCTTCTCTAAAATGGTTCCAAATAAAGTAGTTTGGAACATATATATATATATGGTTATAGAGCCAAGGTTTCAATCCCTACTCGAACCGTCGAGCTTTCCTAACCTCGGTATCCACTTGGTGTGGAGAGAACCTCGCTAGTTCATTAAACTTGGCGGCATATTGGAAAACCATCATGTCCCCTTGTTTAAAGTCCAAAAACTGCATCTCCATCCTTCCCTGCATACTTGTGGGAAAATAGTTCTCGAAGAATATCTCCTTGAACCTTGCCCATGTTAAGTTCTTGATCACGGCCCTAGCCTGATTGGCCTCCCACCAAAAGTTGGCCTCTCCCTTCATCATGTAGGTTGCAAAGGTAACCTTCTCGGCCTCGTCGACATTTGCTATGACAAATGCCTTCTCGATTTCTTTCACCTACATTTGGCTTCGATAGGGTCCGTAGTTCCTTTGAACTCCTGCAAACCCACATTCTTGAAATCCTTAAAAGTAGTAGCTCGTACAATTCCAGGATTTATGGGGATATTAGCCCCAGTTCTATTAAACACAGCTATTAAAAGATTAACAAACTCTTGTATAGGGTTAACCGGTCCTCCCTCTGGTTGATTTATGTTAGTGCCTTGGTTTCGTTGTGCTCTTCTTGGCAGCATTTTGTTGTTACATCAAATAACACATTTCGTTATTATTTGTTTCCTGTTAGTTAGTTATTATTAACATTAAACAATAACTTCAACATCCATTACTCAACATGTTCCGAAAAAGACTTATATTGATTTATTCATTGTATTATAATACTACATCAGTTACATTACACAACCTAAGCTAATTATATTAATATCCCGCTATTGCTTTCCAAAAATTGGGATTTACAAAAGACTACCCTTTGTTATACAAAAGAGGATTTTACGTCATTACTAGATACAAAATATTTACATATCTAAACTACTATATCTACTAATTGATTACATCTGCCTCAAGGCTTTATCAAAATTTGCCTTGGCAAGACCGGCTATAATATCACGACTGATAGTATGCCGCGTCTACCCGGCTTCTATGGGATAGCCAGCTACCTGATGCTGGAAATCCGCATGAGAACTCCTATGAATATAGAACATTCTCCCTATCTTCTGCTTTTTGGTCTCTAGCTCCCCCTTGAGCTCAAAGACCCCTGTTTCAGCTCATGGACCTTGTCCTTGGCTAAAATTCTCTCGTCGTGTTCCTGTTCCCACATCGACTCCACGTCTGTGTTATCTTCCAAGATAGCCTGGAGATCTGCTTTTAGCTCATTCACCTCCTGACAGTAATGGATGTTTCTATCCAATACTGACATAAATAGTGACATCATAGACTCCCCCGGAGCCATCTCTTCTACTATTGCTACTAGGTTGAAGGACACTACCTCCATCTATTCCTCTAACATGTCGTCGAACACGGACATAAGGTCTAAGCTCTCTGAGTCTCCAAACTCAACCACTACAACTTTAGGCTCTATTGCTATAGGGTTCAGTATGATCTCTACCTGATTAACCGACCCTTCACTGACTACCTGTACGTCTCTATTCATTCCATTTTCTCCTGACATCTACACAACACAAGTAAATTTGATTAGTACACGTCAATGGAATAACAAAAACACATAACATATATAATGCATTTTTATAGGGTTAATTTCTCGTCTTTTATTTCTTTGAATTTTCTTAAGGTTATGACTTAAGGTTTAAATCCCCCCTTAAGTTTTATAACCTAATGCTTTGATACTAACCTGTGACGCCCCCAAATTTGGCTATCTTCCAACCCGACAGATGGTGCTACACGGTGCTACAGTTCACACAAACATTCAATTAAAATGCCTCAAAAGAATGGATATGTCTTATATATATTCAAAATAATATTAACATTCCCCCAAGTTCTTTATAACCGTTACAATTGTTCTTGTCATAATATCAAATATTATCATTACAAACCTATACTATTATATAGGTAATCTACGGGTTCACCTTAGCCTTCCCTTTATCCTTGTCGGATCCGTCGGTCCGTTCGATCTTAGCTGCATTCATATGGTTCAAGCAAGACTGAGCCTAACTAGCTCAGAAAGTACAACAATTCTAGTAAAATTTCATGCTTAAAACATAGGAATCATATATCTTCAATAACTGAACAATAGTTACGATGTGACGACCCATAAATTCTGGTTGTCCAGAATTTAAGTTTAAAGAATTAGTTATTAATAAAATAAATTTATTTATACTATTCTGTGCAATGTGTTTATTAATTGTTCTATAACTAGGATGATTATAAGTCGGGAGGATTCTGGCTACGAGCTAGACTAAACGAATAAGAATTTTCAAGACGAAAATAAAATTTTTCCGGGAACAAAATATTTTTGGGAAAAAAGACGAAATAGACACTATTCACCCGACGAAATCCTAAGGGTTAGGGTTTGAATAACCTAGGCCGTTCCGAGAGTTCGGTATGTCGAAATGACATTTCGTCGAAAGATTTGACGATAATATGTAGTGAAAATTTAAGTAAGCTAATAAAAGTTTTTCTCGAAAAACGTGTATAAATCAGACGAAATAAAAATGACAAACAGTACTGCTATGCACTTTTCACTCGTTTAACTACGCTAGGGTAAAACGTGAAGGAAAATTCTTAACGCCAAAAAGTGTTTTTCAATTATTCAGAAATCCGAAGAATATGTCAAAGTTAATCGGTAAAGGAAAGACGAAATATCAAAAAATATTTGGATTCTGAGAATCGCAATTTTTAAAACTGTCGGACGAAACCCGAAAGACGGAACCATGAAACTTCCAAGGAATGTTTCATGAATAATAAGGAGGTCTATTGAGGAGGTGGGAATAGTATGGAGATGTGAATAGCAAGGAGGTTAAGAGGGGGCGAAATGACTAAAATACCCCTAGCCTTGTTTTTCTATAAATAGTAAGCTTAAATCATTTATTTGGGATTTTGAAAATCCAACACTTGAGAGAGAGAGAGAGAGAGAGAGAGAGAGAGAGAGAGATTGGATGAGAAGAAGAAGGAGGAGGAAAAGATAGGCCGTGAACAAACTTTGTTTGACGAGAGAAGATTAAAGGAGAAAGGTAATCCAAAACCTTATCTCGTATAAATTTTCTTAAGTTTTTATGTTCAAAAACCTATCTTAATGAGAATAAGGAGTAAAAGAAGTTAGGAATGATTTCATATGGTTGAAATCATAAGAAAATGAAGAAATAAGAATTAGAAGTTTAATAAATAAATTTATTAAAGAAGTATAAGATTCGTAATGAATTAGAACAATCCGAGTGGATTAAATGAATGAGTAGGTGAAATAAGTAAGGAATGGTGTTCTATAACATCAAATTCCAATAAAAAGTAAAATCATAATCCAAAATATCGATTAAAACGAAGAACGAACGAAGAACACACGAAGAACACGAAGAATGTTGTCGATGGACAAATTTAAAACCATCGCAGGATAATTGTTGTTGATGGACAAGCTTAAAACCATCGCGTATAAGTTAGTTGCTTATTGTTTGGTTAGGAACGGTAGAAACGTTCTTGAAGAACGGATTAAAACTTAACTATAACGAAGTTATGGCAAAAATTTCATCAAAGACGAACAAGAATTTAAAAGTTAGTAAATGAACCCGAACATGTAGGGTTTCATAAGGAAGTAAGAGAATGTAGAAAACGTGAGTCGTGGCCTCAAGAACGAGTGAGTTCTGAGTTCGGATGACCGAATTATGGACTAACGAATGAAGAACGTTAAAAACGTAAAAATAAACGAAGAGTGAAGATCAAGCCAATCGAATGGCACGCTAACGAATTCAAAATGAAGTTCTGTCCAAAGGGTATTAAAGTACATAAGATAAGGAAGAGAATGACTTTGGAATGACCTCATTCCGAGTTATAACAAATAAGTTATGAAATTTCAAAGTAAGCGATTAAAGCTTGTAAAAGACTTAAAGAATTTTTCTAGGGTTTAGGCTCGTTGCTGCGGCAATTGAGCCCTTGGGAGGCGGCGTCAGTGTAGCTTCGAGCATTAACTATTGGTGAGTGGCCAGCCAGAGAGATGACGAAGGGTTTGGTGCTTGTGTTGCGGACCAAGAAAGAGAGTGACGTGGGCTTGCGCCACAGCGCGAGAGGGAGGAAGGGAATCGGCGCTGCAACGCCAATGCAGGGCAAGGCCCAGTGAGGAGTGTTTAACTACTCAACTCATGGGGGAAGTGTACGGATAGATAATGAACATGTAGTTCACGTAATATAACACTTAATCAAGTAATTTAAACCTTTAGTACATGTTAAATGAAATGATCGAAAGAGATTAAAAGATCAAGAAGGTAATGAATAACAAAAGTAATAATAAGATAAAAATTATCAAGAAAGCCGTAACAAACGGTAATAAGATTAATGAAAGTCGAATGTGAGTCGATAAGGAATGAATCCTGAGGTATGGCATTTAGTTTCCAAAAAGCCGTAAAGAATAAGAAATTGACTTAACGAAATTTATCGTTAATGGTTCGGATAAGTTAAGATAAGTTTAGGTTGTGGTACACTCATAACCTTTGATGGTTGACATATGGGAGTTTGGCTAAACAATTCCTTCAGAGAGCGAAGGTATATACGAAACTGGTAACCGATCTAACTCACTGTGATGACAATGTAGATGAGACGGTAACTTGTTTGTTGGTTGTTTGTGGGAAACCACTCAGAGTACTGTAATACCCCAGTATTTTCAAAATAATTAAATAATAAATTTTGCATTTAATTTTTTATATATATAAAGGTGGGATTATGTGCAAAGAAAAGTATATGTATTTATGTGATAAATAAAACTTACTTATTATATGAATAATTATAAATAAATTCTTTTAAGAATTATTGATCATTATAGGTTATATACTTATTATAAATTAATTTTTATAAAAAATATTTATTATCTATTTTCTATGAAAAAATATGATTATTATATAAATGATATGATTATAAGGATTATTATGATATGTATTAGTTAAGTTAATTATTTTAACTTAATTAATAATGGTTTATATGAAGGTTATATGGGATATGGATTCAAAACCCTAATTACGGATTTTGAATAAGGAATGAGAATATTAATATAATATTAATTATATTTAAGTAATATAAATATGCTTGAGATGTGTGTAATGTTAATGTGTGGAACAGTTATAGTAGCACAGTGCAAAATCCTAGCGTTACTGATAAACTATAGTACATAGGTTAATTACGACGGTAAGAATTTGTTAAGTTATGTGTTATGTAATTAATGAAAATTATTATGTTTAATGTTAATTAGGAAAAACCCTAATTAATATTTAGAAGTCCTTATTAATAATTAGGCAAACCCTAATTAGTATTTAGAAACCCTAATTGCTAAGTTATAAACCATAGGTATTAATTTAGCAAAGTTAATAGTAATTAATATATTATATAAAGACTAATTTATAAATCCTAGGTAATTAGTAAACCTAATTTATTTAGAGAACCTTAATTCACATTTTTAGCAACTAAGATTTTCATTTTAGCCCTAATCTCAAAATCCTAGAACTTGGACTTTTGGAGCTCTAGGATTAAAACCTAATGGGTGAGAGAAAATGTCAACATTGCCACTAAAAGTAAATACCAAATGACCAAACTACCCTTTTGATTATTTTAATAAGGTGGAGTGTAGATCTAACCCTAGTAGGGTGGTTGGTGGCCAACCCCAACTAGCCATGTGGCCTAGTAAAGCCTTTAATCAATCAAAAGGCTGATCACACGATCAGCCATAGCATTAAACCCTTTATATATAGGATTGGAGAGAGGAAGAGGTCACTTGTTAGCCCATTTTGCTCAAACACTTATCCAAGAACTCCTCTCACCAAAAGCCATGAATTTCCCTTCATTTGTCAGTCACAAAACCAGCCCCACGAAACACACCAACAAAATCAATAGCCAAAAATCAGAATGTGTTCAAGAAAGGTGAAACCCTAAACCTAAATTTTGATTTTTGAATTCATGTTAGATGTTATGTTTAAATGTTTAAAGTTATGTTAGAAGGTGTAATTTAGTGATCTGGGTTGTTATAACTCAGATCCATAACAGTTAGATGCATGAAATTGATGATTTTAGAAATCTGGAAAAATCTGGAAATTTGTGTCTGACAGCCTAATGTTAGTCCTTGTAGATCTTCCTCTGGTTATGGTTTTGGTTGTTTAAGTGTTTATAGTTGTAGTATGCCATGAGTTCTTTAATATGGAACTTAAATCAGGTCCATATCTGCTACATATTGAAAGTTATTAAAGGTCAAAGTGAGTTGACCGATCACATGAAACTATTTCTGGGCAGCCCCGATTTGCCCAGAAAATCTGACAACGTTTTGCAGTCCCTATATCTTGCCGATCTTTGTTAGTTAAGCCATGTTATTGTTTTAATATTGTAGTCTGACATCAGGACTACACAATCATGTCATTAGATCTCCCATATCATTTATAGAATGATATCTATAAGTGGTCAAACCACCGTTGACCAACTGCCTTTCACAAAATCTGGGAAACCTAGAAATCGTGAAGAACAGCTTCTGACAAGTTTTTCTAAGCCATAGATCTTGCATGTGTTTGATCTTTTTGCTTGTGTTATTGTATTTAGATTGTACTCTTGTATGTGCACTACAGATTCACGCTCTTATATCACTTTGTTAACAAACATAATGAAAGTAATTAATGGTCAAACTAGGCTAGTCGTTCACAGTTATAGTTTCAGGAAAACCCAGAAACCGTAAGAACATGTTTTCTGACAATGCTTGACCGAATAATATAATATGTATATGATGTAGTTAAGCCAATTTGTTGGTTGATATATGTACTAGGACATGTGGACTACAACCCTAAACCATTCAAACACATAAACAATGACCAGAACCTATAGATATTTAAGCCTCAAAATGGACCCTTGAAGCTGTCTGGGTTTCTAGAAAACCCAGAAAGCTCTGACAATGATTTGTCAAGGCCAGATCTTCATGCTTTGATGTGTTATAACCTAGGTTATGATTGATAATGTTAGTGTTACATACCCACTGCACAACCAATGTTTAAACGAGCCCAGAAACACAATTCATTGAGAGCTATGAACGGTCAAAAAGAGGACCTTCAAGAAAGCCGGTTGTCGTTGTTCTTGAGCTCAAGAACACCAACAGTGACAGACAAGTGTCGCTATAGCCTATAGCGACGGTTCCTATTATTTTTATTTTCTAATTTCTGGAAAATGATTTAAAAATAAAAATAAATTCTAAAAATCATTTAAAAATAGTAAATAAATTCTAAAAATTAGGAAATCAGTTTTAAAAATTATTTTAAGTCATAAACATTAACTTTTAATAATTTGGCATATTTTCCATAAATATTAGTAATTATTTGAATATTATTTATTTGATAAATGCACTAAATAAATTAACTAAAAATGATTTTATTATATTAATAATCATTTTAAATGATAATAAGGTATTTAATAATATTTTAAGTTATAAAATGTAACTTTCAATATTTTAAAGTAAATTTCATTAATTAATTAATATTAATGATATTAGATTTATTTAATAATTATATTAAATAAATAGATTAAAAATAATTTTATTGATTTAAAAATCATTTAAAAATGGATATAAATGGTTTAAACATATTTTAAGTAATTATAAGTGACTTTTAATATTTAATGAATAATACCTTAATATTTTAATATTATTGGTAATTGTTTAAAAATAATTTTAAATGTTTTAAAAATCATTTAAGGGTAATATTAATACTTTAAAAATATTTTGAGTTATTATAAATTACTTTGATATTTTGGCAAAGGTTGCAATAATATTTTAATATTAATGATAATAGAATTATCTAATATTTAAATCATGTAATAATGATTCTAGAGTTTGAAAAATCAAGATAAATTATAATAATTATTTAGAAATTATTATAAGTCATTTAAAAATAATATGACTGGTCTTTAAAATATCCAGGATAATATTGAACTGCATGATAGAGTTTTAAACTCGATAATTACCCGATAAAGCCGTCGGTACACCGAAATGCTACCGAAATTGATCCAAACCTTTATAGTTTGACTGTATAAGTATTTGTTTATATCTTAATGACTAGTATAATTATGAGACAGTGTGATTAGGATATGTGTTGAATGTAAATAATAGTACTATATGTTATATGTTATTCTAATCAATAGAATAATCTTATAAATGATAGGTCATTGAATTAAAGATATAATTAAGTTGTGTAAGTAGCAGACCAGGCAAGTTTCTTAACTCTTTCTCTTTTATTTGAGTAAGTATCTAAACTATCATTTAAGTTGTGCAAGTATCTTAAACTCTTGTTTTACTTTATTCAACGGATATCGTAAGCAAGTATCTTTACGTTTGCATTTTTTATGCAATGGACATGAGTAAGAAAGTTTCAGATTTATATTATTATTGTAATAGATTATTAACCATATTGTCGTATATATTATATTCGATCATTGTTTATCAACATGATATTATATCATATAACTCATATATATATTCTGTTTGTTAATTTTGAAATATGATTATACAAGTGTCCTCACTTGGATAATCATTATAGTCAAACACATGTTGATATATATATATATATAGTCGTCTAAGCTATTTGATCAGCTAGACACAGATTTAGAATATCGTTGAATATGATAAAACCTTCTTGTATCCAATCAAATTGTTCTGGTTCGGAATCTCAACTAAGTATGAACATCCCTAATCTGGGAAAAACTTTTGTGCGCTTTGGTATGATATCTTTGAAACGAGAATATCGTTACGGTATGTAGTATTGATCAATCTGAGGGCATAACGGTGATCACCCCCCGCACTCTGTAAGTTATGACGGTTTGGTTGAGATGAAGTTCTGTTGACCTTTTGAAAACTGAAAACTATGTTCATAGTCTATCGACTGCTCTCCATTTATGGTCAATACGTAGTTTCAAAATTTGATATAAGAATTGTTATATTGTTTAGTGTTGCTTCAGTACTTCACAACTATTGCTCCGTTGTTGAAGAATCGTTCAAAGAAAACATTTAATCTTTTCAGCTAATATTTATAATTGTTATTACTTGTTGGGCACTCAAATGCTCATTCTTGCTTAATTTAAATGTTTTCAGCTATGTATGATCGACTTGAAGGTTCAGCAAAGAACAAAGGGAAAGGAAAACTATCAGATTAAGTTTGAGTTATCTTATGTAATAACTAGACTTAAATAAATTGACTATATTTATTATCTATCATGTAATGAAATGTTTTAAGGTCGCGTAACTGGGATTTAGACAACTCTGATATGTAAATTAAGTTTGATATTTATGACATTATTATTATTATTCCGCTCAAAGAAATGGTATCGTGAAGCACTGAGTTCGGGTTTCAAGTACCTTAATTTGGGGGCGTCACAGGTTGGTATCAGAGCTTTAAGGTTAGAAACCGTAGGTGGGAGTAGACCTTAGGCTATAAACTTAGAGCAAAAGGAAACATTTAAAATACACATAACTCATATAGAGTTTAAAGTTAGATGAATGAGATAAATTCATCGTCAAACAAAATAAAAGATAGCTTAAATAAAACTATTATTTGTTTTGTGTATATATTATATGCTAAACTAGATAATTTATGTGTAGATGTCAGGAGGAAAAGAATTAGGATACCTTAAGATTGTAAAGAAGGAGCCAATATCAAAGCCAACATGTAAGACCCCAGTTTTTATAAATAAAGATGAATTTTCTATAAATATTATTTTTGAATATTATGGAATAATTTGATATAATGTTATAGTTGTGGGTAATATTTATAAATTTTAGAAGTATACAAGTGGTTATATTATATTCGATTGGTCTGGGAATATTCGGTTTAGCGAGGAATATTAGGTATAACTACTCGATCATTGGTGGACCCTACAAATAATTATCATCGGATTGAGAAAAAGACAAAAATATTTTATTGAAATAACGGCGGAAGTTTACGATGTCGTGTGGTTGCATAAGTAGCATACGGTATTGATTATTGATGCTTATGTGAGAAGTCACTCGGTTTGATTCCATTATTATTAGATTAATAATATGAATTATTATAAGCGATAATGACGTTTTGTTTTATTCAAAACATCTTTTATATAAAATAGAATACTTTATTAAAGTTATTCTATAAATAGAATATATTATATTTTATTATGCATAGTATTGCGTAGTGTTTTTCAGCATAGTGTTTTGCATAGTATTGCATAGTGTTTGCATAGTAAAATGTTTTTATATAAATAGAATATATTATATTTTATTTAAAAGATTTTTCTTTAAATATGGATCGTCGATTAAAGTAAATCAATCTAGACCGTTCATGGATTAGATTACTATGCATTCCATTTTCCTATAAATAGAAGCTCATTCCTTCATTATTTTCTTACGAATTCATTGAAACTCTAGAGAGAAATTATAGAGAAGCTATAGAGAAAAGTTATAGAGAAGAAGAGTATTCCTGCTACTTCACTACTTCTATATTAGGTTCTTTTACGGTAAGGGTGTTATTCTTTCTTCTTGAAGAGAACTTACATTATTCCATTCACTATTATTACATTGGAATAACTTTTAAAAAAGTGGCATACCTATACATAACTTTGTATATGCACGGCATACCCTATACTTGGTGAAATCCTTATGTTATTCCATTGCTTATTATTATTACATTGGAATAACTTTTGTATCTGTGATTTACCTATACTTGGTGACATTCTTCTATTATTACATTTGGAACATCACATGCATGTGTTTTACAGGACACGGTTCCGCTCTTTATCGATTCATTGGAATATCCTATACGTGTGTTTTACACCTGATCTGGTTCCATCTTTATTATACATTGGAACATCACGCCGGTGTGAATTTCACGACACAGGTTCCGTTATTATTATTACATTGGAATAACTTTTATACATCTGAAATCTGCGTGCATGGTGATTTTTTTTTGTTATTCCATTCTTTATTATACCCAGTTGGTTAAAACTATGACTTCTATACTCCATGAAATTAGTAGAATATCCTTGATATTTACGTTCATCCGATATCTTTTCATGGAAATATTTTTACGATCATTCTTGAATTTTCTCTACAAAGCGGTATCATGTTGACAATTTGGGCGTTAATAAATCCTGGATAAAATAATTCTTGAACTTGTTTTATTGAATTCTTATATCATTATCATCATCCTCATGTTTATATTTTTTTTAAAGTCATCTACATGGCACGTAGAGCATGGATGGACTTGGTATGATTATGACCGAGGGATTATTGATTGTAATCATGGCCAAGTAATGTTACAAATGATGTGGTAAAAATCCTCGATTAGTAGTAGTGCATTGATGGATAGTTGTTGGCATGATCATGACCATTAATGAATACACAACTATTCTTGGCCCGTAGTGCGGGAATAATTGTGATCGTGATACTAAAGAATATCCTTGGCTAGTAGTCGCGAGGGTGATTCGATGATGTGGATTATTTATTAAAATTTGAGTCTCAAATTTATATGATGATGAAAAAAACCTTTTAAAATCATAAAAGATAGTAGATTTTATTTTCTACTTGACTCTTTTAATGGATTGCATATTCATTGCAGATTAAACTAGTTTATACATTATATTTTATCGGTTTAACATTGTTGAAGACTATTGATAATTTATTACGCATTATCTTAGTCATAATATTTCTTCTTTGGGCTAGTTGAGCTCACCCTTTCTTTCACTTTATTCTCTTGAAATGAGAATATAAATGACAAGTCGGAAACGAGTGATGGTCACGAAGATAGCATTAGTAGTCCTCACTATTACGGCAGAAATAGTGTGATAATAATTATAATGAGGACTTTTTGTTTGAGTTTGTATAATATCTAGTAGGCGATATTTGTATTTAAACTCACAGATTTTGTCGTATTGTACCACGGCATGACTATGTTAATAAGTTGTATTTAAATTTACGTACCATGTAAGTGGCGACCCAAGATGGGTGATGTATACCTAATTTTGGGGCGTCGCGGTTGATATCGAGCTAAGGATATGATCCTGGCTAAGATGTGAGAAAAGTACTAGGAGGGAGAGGCAGGGAATACCTTCGCTAGTATGACCTACCTAAGTTTTTGTGCTATTTTATTGGTGGGTCGAATATAAAGATAATTGTTAAATGTCAATTAATCTTTTGTTTTGTGGCGATGTCTGAAAATGACATCCGAGAATGTTGAGAATAGCAATGGAGCACAGAAGCGATCGTTGATTCACCACATATCAATAATCGGGATAATGTGCATCGGAAGCGCGACAATCCTCATGCAAACAACAACACCGACCAAATGATGAATGATCAAATGTTCGGAGGCTTTATGCAATTTATGCAACAATGAAGAGGCGCGACTCACATCCAAAAACGTGGGTGGAAACACGGAAAACTCTCGGTCCACCGCTAAACAATTCAAGGAGCCGGGACCACGAGTTTAAGGAGAGCAAAACCACTTACAGGCGGAAGCATGGATAAAACAGTTACCAAGATATTTGATGTCTTGGGATGCTCCGAGGAGCAAAAGGTTCCCTTCACGCCTTTATGTTGCGCATGCGGAGAGGCGGTTCTTGGTGGGAATCGGTAAAAACGTACTCAACTTTCTTTGTCTTGAAGATATCTTGGGAGAAATTCCGAGTTGTTCAACGACAAATACTTTCCGAAAGTATTAAGCCACATGAAGGAGGTGGAGTTTATCAAGTTGGAACAAAACAATATGGCCAGTGTCGCAATACGAGGCAAAATTTGCGGAGTTATCACTTTAACGTCCCACTTGTGGATAATGAAGAGAGAATGGCGCGAATGTTTTAAGAGGTTTGAAGTGGGAGATATGTCAACATCTTATTTCTCGTAAATTGTGTTTGTATTAGGATGTTGTAAATAGGGGCTCAATTAGTGGAGCGCGATAGCGAGTCAACGCAACTAAAAGAGAGCGTAAAAGAAAGTTATAATACCAATGAGAGTAGTCATCGAGCGGTGACAACAAGCGTGGAGGGAATCAACGGGCCGGATATGGTAACCACTTGGGTGGTAATCGAGGGCCCAAACAATAAGAATGGACATTTCAAAGCGGAGATTCAACAATGATGGAAAGGCGTCGGCACCAAAGACCCGTTGTTAAGGAAGGAGAAAGACCACCTATCATATGCTTCAAATGCGGAGAAGAGGACACATCGGTCCGAGCGTGCCATCTCCGTCAAAGCATGTTATAATTGTGGAAGAAGAAGGTCACTTAGCTCGATTTTGTCGTTCACAGAAGACAAATTCAACTAGGATGGAGGCACCAAAGGTCAGTCCGGAAAAAGTCAAAACCGATGGTGCAAGGGAGGCGTTTGTTGTGACCTCCTCCGGAGAGAGCAAGGAACCCGAATGAGGTCATCACGGGTAAGCTTATCATAAACTCTAATGAAGTCTACACTTTATTTGATCTGGGTTCTACCCATTCTTTTATTTCTCCTACTTGCGCTCATCGATTAAATTTGACTCGGAGAAATTAGACTTTGACTTATCTGTGGAAACTCCGTTGGGAGAAACCTTCATTACATCCACTTGTTTATAAGTCTTGTTTGGTTCAAATCGGTACCCTCACATTACACATCGATCTTTTTTCATTAAAAATGCTTGCATTTGACGTGATTCTAAGGATTGATTGGTTAACTACTTATCATGCAAAAATTGATTGTTTTAAATAAGGTTGTTAGCTTTCATATTCCTAATCAACCTATTATCACGAATTCAAACGACCAAACCATTAAAATCAATCACGGTCATCTCAAGCCATAAAGCTATTCGTTTATTGAAAAATGGATGTCAAGCTTTCTTAGCTCATATCACATTTAAACAAAAATACGCCGGTTTGAAAGATATTTCTATTGTTAATAAATTTCTGACGTATTCCCGAAGAACTTCACGGCCTACCCCAGGCCTTGAAATTGAATTTTGTATCGACCTTGAACACAGTACAAAACCTATTTCCAAAGCCCATGTCGAATGGCTCTATTGAACTTCGAGAGTTAAAGACCCAACTACGAGGAATTGTTAGACATTGGCTTTATTAGTCCTAGTACTTCTCCTTGGGGTGCTCTGTTCTATTCGTGAAGAAGAAAGATGGGAGTATCACGACTTTGTATTGATTATCGGGAGTTGAATCATGTCACCATCAAAATAGGTATCCATTGCCACGTATTGATGACTGTTTGACCCGATTGCAAGGAGCCAAATTCTTTTCAAAGATTGATCTTCGTTCCGGATATCACCAATTGAAGATTAGAGAACCATTTCCAAAGACGGCTTTTCGAACTCGATGCGGGCATTATGAATTCCTAGTCATGTCCTTTGGATTGACTAATGCTCCTCTTTGCCTTCATGGATATGATGAACCCGAGTATTCAAGGAATATTTAGATCACTTTGTGGTGCGTCTTTATTGATGACATCCTTATTTATTCCAAAAGCCGTGAAGATCATGAGCAACACTTGAGGTGACACTCCAAAAGCTTCGTGAATATAAGCTTTATGCCAGTTGAAGAAATCACGCGTTACGGCTTGAAGAAGTAGCATTCCTTGGGCACGTGGTATCAAGTCATGAAATATCATTGACCCGAAAGATTGAAGCTATTCAAAGTCGGGAACAACCTAAATCGATGACCGCGTCGTAGCTTTCTCGGTTTAGTTTGGTTATTATCGGAGATTCGTGGAAGGATTTTCTCGAATCGCTACTCCATTGACTCAAATGACTCGAAAAGATACAAAGTTCGGTTGGAGCGAAGAATGTGAGAAGAGTTTTCAAGAACTCAAGAAGAGACTTATTTCAAAGACTGTTACGTGACAATACCATTTTGGCTCGGAGGATTTGTTATCTCACTGATGATGCTTGAGCAAAGGGTTGGGATGTGTTCTTATGCAACATGGAAAAGTTATAGCCTATGCCTCATGCGACAACTCAAAGAATATGAGAGGAATTATCCTACTCATGATCCGGAGTTAGCATGTTTATCTTTTGCACTTAAAATTTGGAGGCATTACTTGTATGGGGAGAAAGTGGAGATCTTTACGGATCATAAAAGCCTCAAATATTTCTTCACTCAAAAGGAACTCAACATGCGACAACGACGTTGGCTTGAATCTGTTGAAAGATTATGATCATACCATCGATACCATCCTGGAAAAGCGAGCGTGGTAGGCGATGCATTGAGTAGAAGATCGTATGCAAGTACGAGTGCGTTATTATCAACACAAAGGCCCATTTGTGTGACTTGCAAAGGATGGAGATAGAGTTAAAGACTCGTGGACGCGCGTGTGATGATAGCAAATATCACGAGTAGAACCGACTTTAATCGATAAAGTTAAAGGCGCTTTCGAGCTACGGACACTGGAGGCGATCGCATATGAAAAAGAAAGTGCAAGAGGTGCTATGCGGAAGCAAGAATCGATGAAGAAGGAATACTTGAGTCAACTCCGGACTTTGTGTTCCTAACGACCACGATTTAAAGTATAATATCATGATGGATGGCGCACAACACACCATTTGCAATCCATCACAGGAGTACGAAATGTATCATGATATTCGCCATACATTTTGGTGGAGCAATATGAAGAGGGAGATAGCGTTGCTTATCTCAAGGTGTCTAACTTGTCAACGAGTCAAAGCGAGCATCAAGTACCAAAAGGTCCATTGCAACCACTTGAAATTCCGAATGGAAGTGGGAGCACATTACCATGGATTTAGATTCTACGGTCTTCCTAAGGTTTCTCAGGCGTTGATGCGATTTGGGTCATTGTTGATAGATTGACCAAGTCTGCTCATTTCTTCCGATCTGAAAACTTATACACTTGAACGTCTTGCTCGTATGTACATAAACGAGATTGTAAAGATCGCATGGTATGCTTATATCCATAGTTTCCGATCGAGACCCAAGATTCACTTCACGATTTTGGGTTAGTTTGCAAAAAGCTATGGGCACGGACTTACGATTTAGCTTCGGCATATCATCCTCGGGCGACTGACGGACGAATGGAGAGGACTATTCAAACTCTTGAAGATCTATTAAGACTCTGTGTTCTTGATTTCAAGGGAGTTGGGACAAGTTTTACCATTGGTGGAGTTTTCCTACAACAGTTATCAAGCAAAGTATTGGCATGGCTCCATTCAAGCATTGTATGGAAGAAAGTGTCGCTTCTCCGAAGATCTTTGGGATGAGGTGGGTGAAGCAACGTTGTTGGGGCCGGAGTTGAGTACGTATGACTACGGAAAAAGATTCAAACGATCCGACAACGTATAAAAACCTCACAAAATCGACAAAAAGAGTTATCTTGATCTTCATCGAAAGGGCGTGGAATTTGATATAGGAGATCATGTGTTGTTAAAAGTTGCTCCGTGGAAAGGAGTTACAAGATTTGGAAAGAGAGAGAAAACTTAATCCTCGATTCATCGGTCCATTTTAATCCTCGATCGAGTAGGAACGTGGCTATATAGACTCGCTTTACCGCCAAATATGTCTCGTGTTCATAACATTTTCACATATCCATGTTACGTAAATATGTGAAAGACCCGAACCATATTATTGAGTTAGAACCTAGGACGAAATAGCGGAAGATTTGACGTATGAAGAGGTTCTGTTCAAATTTTGGATAAGAAGGAACATATTCTACGCTCGAGGTTATACCTCAAGTCGAAGTTTTGTGGAGGAACCACAATATTGAGGAAATGACTTGGGAGTTAGAATCAAAATGAAATCACGGTATCCTTACCTCTTCGACATACCGGTCGTTACCCTAATTTTCGAGGGTGAAATTTCATAAGAAGGGAGGTTGTAAGACCCGAGTTTTTATAAATAAAGATGAATTTTCTATAAATATTATTTTTTGAATATTATGAAATAATTTGATATAATGTTATAGTTGTGGGTAATATTTATAAATTTTGCAAAGTATACAAGTGGTTATATTATATTCGATTGGTCGAGAATATTCGGTTTAACAGGGAATATTAGTGCAACTACTCAATCATTGGTGGACCCTAATGTAAATTATTGTCGGATTGAGAAAAAGACAAAAATATTTTATTGAAATAACGGCGGAAGTTTTACAGTAGTTCTTGTTGAACTACTTTTGAGTAAAAAATGCGATGTCGTGTGGTTGCATAGTAGCATACACGGTATTGATTATTGATGCTTATGTGAGAAGTCACTCAGTTTGATTCCATTATTGTCGATTAATAATATGAATTATTATAGCGATAATGATGTTTTGTTTTATTCGAAACATCTTTTATATAAAATAGAATACTTTATTAAAGTTATTCTATAAATAGAATATATTATATTTTATTATGCATAGTATTGCATAGTGTTTTGCATAGTGTTTTGCATAGTATTGCATAGTGTTTGCATAGTAAAATGTTTTTATATAAATAGAATATATTATATTTTATTTAAAAGATTTTTCTTTAAATATGGACCGTCAGATTAAAGTAAATCAATCTAGGCTAGTTCATGGATTAGTTACTATGCATTCCATTTTCCTATAAATAGAAGCTCATTCCTTCATTATTTTCTTACGAATTCATTGAAACTCTAGAGAGAGAAATTATAGAGAGAAGCTATAGAGAGAAAGTTATAGAAAGAAGAAGAGTATTCTTTACTTCACTACTTCTATATTCGGTTCTTTTTACGGTAAGGGTGTTATTCTTTCTTCTTGAAGAGAACTTACATTATTCCATTCACTATTATTACATTGGAATAACTTTGTAAAAGTGGCATACCTATACATAACTTTGTATATCTGGCATACCCTATACTTGGTGAAATCCTTATGTTATTCCATTGCTTATTATTATTACATTGGAATAACTTTTATCACGTGATTTACCCTATACTTGGTGACATTCTTCTATTATTACATTGGAACATCACATGCATGTGTTTTACAGGACTGGTTAAAATCTTTATTATTATTACATTTGGAACATCCACATGCATGTGTTTTACACCTGACTGGTTAAAATCTTTATCATTCATTGGAATATCCTATCGTGTGTTTTTACACCGGATGCAAGTTCCATCTTTATTATTACATTGGAACATCCACATGGGTGTGAATTTCACGACTTTAGTTCCGTTATTATTATTACATTGGAATAACTTTGTCTATCGCAATACGCATGCATGGTGATTTCTTTTGTTATTCCATTCTTTATTATACCCAGTTGGTTAAAACTATGACTTCTATACTCCATGAAATTAGTAGAATATCCTTGATATTTGCGTTTCATCCAGTATCTTTTCATGGAAATATTTTTACGATCATTCTTGAATTTTTCTCTCTAAGCGATATCATGTTGACAATTTGGGCGTTAATAAATCACCGGATAAAATAATTCTTGAACTTGTTTTATTGAATTCTTATATCATTGTCATCATCCTCATGTTTTATATTTTTTTTAAAGTCATCTCGTGGCACATAGAGCATGGATGGACTTGGTATGATTATGACCGAGGATTATTCGGTTGTAATCATGGTAGTAATGTTACAAATGATGTGGTAAAAATCCTCGATGGTAGTAGTGCATTGATGGATAGTTGTTGGCATGATCATGACCATTAATGAATACCACAACTATTCTTCTTGGCGTAGTGCGGGAATAATTGTGATCGTGATACTAAAGAATATCCTTGGCGTAGTGCGGGGTGATTCGATGATGTGGATTATTTATTAAAGCCGAGTCTAAAGCTATATGATGATGAAAAAAACCTTTTAAAATCATAAAAGATAGTAGATTTTATTTTCTACTTGACTCTTTTAATGGATTGCATATTCATTGCTGCAGATTAAACTAGTTGTCTATTATATTTTATCGGTTTAACATTGTTGAAGACTATTGATAATTTATTACGCATTATCTTAGTCATAATATTTCTTCTTTGGCTAGTTGAGCTCACCCTTTCTTTCACTATTACATTAGGAAATGAGAATATAGTTTTGGGACAAGTCGGGAAGCAGTGATGGTCACAAGATAGCATTAGTAGTCCTCACTATTCGTGAAATAGTGTGATAATAATTATAATGAGGACTTTTTGTTTGAGTTTGTATAATATCTAGTAGACAATATTTGTATTTAAACTCACGCTTTTTCGTATTGTACACGACATACTATGTTAATAAGTTGTATTTAAATTTACATGCCATGTAAGTGGCGACCCAAGATGGGTGATGTATACCTAATTTTGGGGGCGTCACACAACAGCTGAACTAGAGGCTCACGTTGAAGATAGCCTTGATGAGGTGATCATTTTAGGGAATATAGTACCGGACCCAGAAATGGTGGAACTAACAGATAGTGATTCGGACACCAAAGTTGGAGCTGATCAAGCATCAACCGAAGTGCAGAATCTGAGGAACAAGGTTTCTTCTTTGGAAAAGTTGTGGGAAATAGAAAAGCTAGTAAATTTCCAATTACGAAAAGCATTAATCGAGACGATGGAAGAACCAGATAAACTTAAGATCCAAATTAATCAGATGGGAGTCAAGAGCAGCATATCGTATGCAGCTCCGAGCAAGAAGGGGAAAAGAAAGATAGAAGACCACGACGTAGGAAACCTTATAAGAAGAAAGGGAAAAAGATATGTTACATTTGCGGTTATGATGGACATACCTCTCTGTATTGTCCCGACTATAAACCAGGTGCATGTTTTATATGTGGATTGGAAGGTCATGGAGCGAAAGGTTGTCCAGGATCAGGAAAAGACGGAGTGAATAAGTAGTATAAGTACTATTTGAACATGTGTGTACTATGATAAGTATGTTTGTGTAGTATTTCTAACTTATGTATAAGTTGTAGCAGCGATTCCCGACTTTTGTGGTCACAAAGGGATATCGGATGTTTAAAGCAGTATGTGCTATGTTATGTACTATGTAATTGTTGAATGAATATCAAGTTATGTTTGGTTAATGAAACAAGTTTAAAATATTAAACTTATACGATAAGGTTTAGAATGTAAGTAATAAAATATAGATTATGTTTTATTTAACCAGATAATGCCGCCAAGATGTCAAACTCGAAACCAAAGGCGCGAAGAATCATCAACAATCTTTGGAGGACAACAACCGGACTGATCACGAAATTTCACGAACATGGTAGCTCAAGCCATACAGAATGGAATGCCAATCGCGGGGAATCAACCAGACAATTGGTTTGCGAACTTCAAGGATTTTAAGGCCGTAGGACCGCCGGAATTTAGAGGTACCACTGATCCGATATAAGCCCAAACTTGGGTTAAGAAAATTGAAAAAGCGTTTGTAGTCGCTAGGGTAGCTGAGGGGCAAAAGACAGCTTTTGCCACCTATATGATGAAAGGAGAGGCGAATTTCTGGTGGGAGGCAAATCAAGTTAGGGCAGGAGAAGGAGTGATAACATGAACTAGGTTTAAGATGCTGTTCTTTGAGAACTATTTCTAGTCCAGTGTGCAGGTTAGGATGGAGGTGAAGTTTTTAGAGTTGAAGTAGGAGAACATGACAGATTCATGAGTATCTTAAAAAAGTTCAATGAATTAACTAGGTTTTGCTCGCATCAAGTTGATCTGGAGGCAAGGAAGGCAAGGAGGTTCGAAATGGAATTAAAACCACGGCTCTCTGATAAGGTGGCGGTATTACAGATAAATACTTTTGCAACACTTTTGGAGAAGGCTATCATAGCTGAAGGGGGAAGTGAGGCCACGAGCCTCTATAATAGGGAAAAAAAGAGCAAGGGTAAGGTTGAGGGAACTGGGAAGGTAGAAACATGTAGTGGTAGTGGGAATGGAAAGAGAAAGTGGAACAATTTTGGAAATGTCCAAGTCAAACCGGAAGGTGTGAGGAAGCAGGCAGTGCAATGTAAGAATTGTGGGAAGAATCATTCAGGAGAGTGTCTTAGTGGTAAGTTCGTGTGCTATAAGTGTGGGCAGGAGGGACATATCTCTCCTAACTGCCCCAATCCTAGGACGAACAATGGGTGTTTTCTGTGTGGGATCAACGGAACATAAGGTCGAGGGTGCGAAAAGAAGGATGGATGTCGGGCGTGAATGCGGGCGAAGCAAACGAAACCTGGCGATATAACGGACCAACTTCAACAAAACCAACCGCAAGAGTCTTCAACATGACGATTCGAGGATCTGTAGCAGCGGTAGGGATGGAACTTGGTATTCTTGAATAAATTTTATTTTCTTATATATGATTTTATTTTAGATATAAAGAAATTTTGAGGAGAAATTTGAGTTCTGTTAAAAATCAAATTCCAGTATGATTAGATGGACAAGTTTTATGTTGAATAGTTAAAGATTAGTTCGATCAAATCGATCGAGATCTACTTGAAAAGACCGTATGTTATTTTCCTTGTACTATAAGTTTTGAAGCGGTGATTAGAGGACTAATCCTTATAAGGGAGGTGGATGTAATACCCAAAGATTTTCAAAATAATTAAATAATAAATTTTGCATTTAATTTTTTTTTTTATATATAAAGGTGGGATTATGTGCAAAAGAAAAGTATATGTATTTATGTGATAAATAAAACTTATTTATTATATGAATAATTATAAATAAATTCTTTTAAGAATTATTGATCATTATAGGTTATATTCTTATTATAAATTAATTTTGTAATAAAATATTTATTATCTATTTTCCATCCATATGAAAATATATATGATATATTATATATTATTATGATATGTATTAGTTAAGTTAATTATTTTAACTTAATTAATAATGGTTTATATGAAGGTTATGTGGGATATGGATTCAAAACCCTAATTACGGATTTTGAATAAGGAATGATAATATTAATATAATAATAATTATATTTCAATAATATAAATATGCTTGAGATGTGTGTAATGTTAATGTGTGGAGCAGTTATAGTAGCACGACAAAGGCAAAAAACCCTAAGCGTTACTTAATAAACTATAGTACATAGGTTAATTACGACGGTAAGAATTTGTTAAGTTATGTGTTATGTAATTAATGAAAATTATTATGTTTAATGTTAATTAGGAAAACCTTAATTAATATTTAGAAGTCCTAATTAATAATTAGGAAAACCTAATTAGTATTTAGAAACCCTAATTACTAAATTAGAACCCTAATTGCTAAGTTATAAACCCTAGGTATTAATTTAGCAAAGTTAATAGTAATTAATATATTATATAAAGAATAATTTATAAATCCTAGGTAATTAGTAAACCTAATTTAATTAGAGAACCTTAATTCACATTTTTAGCAACTAAGATTTTTATTTTAGCCCTAATCTCAAAATCCTAGAACTTGGACTTTTGGAGCTCTAGGATTAAACCCTAATGGGTGAGAGGAAATGTCAACATTTCCACTAAAAGTAAATACCAAATGACCAAACTACCTTTTTGATTATTTTAATAAGGTGGAGTATAGATCTAACCCTAGTAGGGTGGTTGGTGGCCAACCCCAACTAGCCATGTGGCCTAGTATAGCCTTTAATCAATCAAAAGGCTGATCACATGATCAACCATTGCATTAAACCCTTTATATATAGGATTGGAGAGAGGAAGAGGTAACTTGTTAGCCCATTTTGCTCAAACACTTATCCAAAAGCTCCTCTCACCAAAAGCCATGAATTTCCCTTCATTGGTCAGTCACAAAACCAGCCCCACGAACACACCAACAAAATCAGTGGCCAAAAATTAGATTGTGTTCAAGAAAGGTAAAACCCTAAACCTAAACTTAGATTTTTGAATTCATGTTAGATGTTATGTTTAAATGTTTAAAGTTATGCTAGAAGGTGTTATATAGTGATTTGGGTTGTTATAACTCAGATCCATAACACTTAGATGCACGAAATTGATGATTTTAGAAATCTGGAAAAATCTGGAAATTTGTGTCTGACAACCTAATGTCAGTCCTTGTAGATCTTTCTCTGGTTATGGTTTTGGTTGTTTAAGTGTTTATAGTTGTAGTATGTCATGAGTTCTTTAATATGGAACTTGAATCAGGTCCATATCTGCTACATATTGAAAGTTATTAAAGGTCAAAGTGAGTTGACCGATCATATAAAACTATTTCTGGGCAGCACAGATTTGCCCAGAAAATCTGACAACGTTTTGCAGTCCCTATATCTTGCCGATCTTTTTTAGTTAAGCCACGTTATTGTTTTAATATTGTAGTCTGACATCAGGACTACACAATCATGTCATTAGATCTCCCATATCATTTATAGAATCATATATATAAGTGGTCAAAACCATAGTTGACCAACCGCGCTTTCTCACAAAATCTGAAACCCGTAAATCGTGAAGAACGACTTACACAAGTTTTTCTAAGCCATAGATCTTGCATGTGTTTGATCTTTTTACTTGTGTTATTGTATTTAGATTGTACTCTTGTATGTGTACTACGGATTCAAGCTCTTATATCACTTTGTTAACAAACATAATGAAAGTAATTAATGGTCAAACTAGGCGATCGTTCGATTTATTACGATTTACGAAAACCCAGAAACCGTAAGAACATGTTTTCTGACAATGCTTGACCGAATGATATAATATGTATATGATGTAGTTAAGCCAATTTGTTGGTTGATATATGTACCAGGACATGTGGAATACGACCCTGATCCATTCGAACACATAAACAATGACCAGAACATATAGATATTTAAGCCTCAAAATGGACCCTTGAAGCTGTCTGGGTTTCTGGAAAACCCAGAAAGCTCTGACAATGATTTGTCAAGGCCAGATCTTCATTCTTTGATGTGTTATGACCTAGGTTATGATTGATAATGTTAGTGTTACATACCTACTGCACAACCAATGTTTAAACGAGCCCAGAAACACAATTCATTGAGAGCTATGAACGGTCAAAGTAAGACCCTAGCAAAGCCGGTTGTCAGTGTTCTTTAGCTCAACACCAACAGCGACAGACAAGTGTCGCTATAGCCTATAGCGACAGTTCCTATTATTTTTATTTTCTAATTTCTGGAAAATAATTTAAAAATAGAAATAAATTCTAAAAATCATTTAAAAATAGTAAATAAATTCTGAAAATTAGGAAATCAGTTTTAAAAATTATTTGAAGTCATAAACATTAACTTTTAATAATTTGGCATATTTTCCATAAATATTAGTAATTATTTGAATATTATTTATTTGATAAATGCACTAAATAAATTAACTAAAAATGATTTTATTATATTAATAATCATTTTAAATGATAATAAGGTATTTAATAATATTTTAAGTTATAAAATGTAACTTTCAATATTTTAAAGTAAATTTCATTAATTATTTAATATTAATGATATTAGATTTATTTAATAATTATATTAAATAAATAGATTAAAAATTATTTTATTGATTTAAAAATCATTTAAAAAGGATATAAATGGTTTAAACATATTTTAAGTAATTATAAGTGACTTTTAATATTTAATGAATAATACCTTAATATTTTAATATTATTGGTAATTGTTTAAAAATGATTTTAAATGTTTTAAAAATCATTTAAGGGTAATATTAATACTTTAAAAATATTTTGAGTTATTATAAATAACTTTGATATTTTAAGCGAAAGGTTGCAATAATATTTTAATATTAATGATAATAGAATTATCTAATATTTAAATCATGTAATAATGACTCTAGAGTTTGAAAAATCAAGATAAATTATAATAATTATTTAGAAATTATTATAAGTCATTTAAAAATAATATGATTGGTCTTTAAAATATCCAGGATAATATTGAACTGCATGATAGAATTTTAAACTCGATAATTACCCGATAAAGCCGTCAGTACACCGAAATGCTACCGAAATTGATCCAAACCTGTATAGTTTGACTGTATAAGTATTTGTTTATGTCTTAATGACTAGTATAATTATCAGACAATGTGATTAGGATATGTGTTGACTATAAATAACAGTACTATGTGTTATATGTTATTCTAATCAATAGAACAATCTTATAAATGATTGGTCATTGAATTAAAGATATAATTAAGTTGTGTAAGCAGCAGACCAGGCAAGTTTCTTAACTCTTACTCTTTTATTTGAGTAAGTATCTAAACTATCATTTACGTTGTGCAAGTATCCTAAACTCTTGTTTTACTTTATTCAACGGATATCGTAAGCAAGTATCTTTACGTTTGCATTTTCTTTATGCAATGGACATGAGTAAGAAAGTTTTAGATTTATATTATTATTGTAATAGATTATTAACCATATTGTCATATATATTATATTAGATCATTGTTTATCAACATGATATTATATCATATAACTCATATATATATTCTGTTTGTTAATTTGAAATATGATTATACAAGTGTCCTCACTTGGATAATCATTATAATCAAACACATGTTGATATATATATATATATATATATATATATATATATATATAGCTTATTTGATCACCTAGACACAGATTTAGAATATCGTTGAATATGATAAAACCTTCTTGTATCCAATCAAATTGTTCGGTTGGAATCTCAACTAAGTATGAACATCCCTAATCTGGGAAAAAACTTTTGTCTTTGAGAAGTGATATGATGAACGAGAATATCGCTTACGGTATGTAGTATTGATCAATCTGAGGCATAACAGTGATCACCCCCCGTGCCTGTAAGTTATGACGGTTTGCAGATGAAGTTTTGTTTGACCTTTTTGAAAACTGAAAACTATGTTCATAGTCTATCGACTGCTCTCCATTTATGGTCAATACGTAGTTTTAGAATTTGAAATAAGAATTGTTATATTGTTTAGTGTTGCTTCAGTACTTCACAACTATTGCTCCGTTGTTGAAGAATCGTTCAAAGAAATTATTTAATCCTTTCAACTAATATTTATAATTGTTATTACTTGTTGGGCACTCAAATGCTCATTCTTGCTTAATTTAAATGTTTTCAGTTATGTATGATCGACCTCAAGGTTCAGGCAAGAACAAAGGGAAATGAAAGCTATCAGATTAAGTTTGCGTTATCTTATGTAATAACTAGACTTAAATAAATTTATGATATTTATTATCTATCATGTAATGAAATGTTTTAAGGTCGCGTAACTAGGATTTAGACAACTCTGATATGTAAATTAAGTTTGATATTTATGACATTATTATTATTATTCTGCTCAAAGAAATGGTATCGTGAAACACTGAGTTCGGGTTTCAAGTACCTGAATTTGGGGGCGTCACAAGTACCATATGGACTACTAGCAAAGACGCGATGTGTGCTGAGTCCTAGAAAAGTTATAAGAAGAAGATAAGAATATAAATCATCCAAGATGAAGAACGTATAAGTAAGACATCTCCGTATGTCATAAAGCCGTAAACTGGTAAAGGAAGTTAGTCACGTAAACTTATATTGCAAGAATGACGAACCCTAAGAAGTAAAGTTAAGTAAACCAATGCGTAAGTTCAATATATGACTAATTGGTGTTTATGTTTTCTTCTTATGGGTTATATAGGAATTGGAATGAGCAGTTCAACGTAAGCTGTAGCTGGGTGTAAGGCAAGCTTCCTAACTTTATTCATATTCTAAATGAATGCTAGTTTCTTAAACTTCTCAGATGTTGAACTTGAGAAGTCTTGTCTATGTGCATATGTGCGATGTATATAAAAGGTAGTAGTATGTATGAGGCCTTGTGCCACAATGTGAACACTTCAGTGTTTCTATGATATGAATTGTTCTGTGATTGAGCTGTTAAATACAAGTATGTTCTGTTTATACATAAACCTTTATTGTTAAGTCTGTGCTAATGATTCTAGCCAGACAGGATGTGTATGAAAAAGGTAGGGGAATAAAAGTTTTTCAAAGTGAAAGTGACTGATGTTTTAAGATGATAAGAATCGAGACTATTCCTATTATTCAAGCTGCTTCATAACCTTTGTTCGGTTATAGAAGTTTTAAAGGGACGTTTAAACTCTTGAAGTTATGTGTTCAACTGTTATGACTTGCTGGGCAATTGAATGCTCACACTTGCTTTAAATGAAAAATATTTTCAGTGAACAAGGTTAGAAGAACTTAAGCATCCCGTAAAGATCGAGCTGACGGTATCCAGATGAAGTACCATTCAAAAGGTGAATGAGCGAGAAGATCAAGTGAAGACTTGTAATGTAAAAAGATAAAATTGAATTATTGACTAGTTTAATGAATTATTATGTATCCTTAGTGGCGGATAAAAGTCACTCTTGTAAAATGAAATGAATAATGTATTTATTATTATTTGTAATGAAAAAAAGTTATAAGGTTTCCAGAACCTGGGATTTGAGAGTGTATGTCGTTATATTTCAGTATATAATGATGTATGTTGGATGAATGATGTACTCATGACGTACGAAATCTGGCTGTGAACATAGACCAGATTTTGGGGTGTTACAAGTTTGTATCAGAGCTGATATGTTATAAACCTTAGGTAGGAGTACCTAAGACTATAATCGTACAGAGAATGATAAGAAGATCACCACGTGATCATAGTGATTCGTAGTAACAGAGGGGTTGTTAAACGATGAATGATTTATAGCTAATACTATGAATGAAGGGTACTATGAAGTAGTACGGGAAGAAAAACTCAAATTGGGGTGTGAAGGATAGTATATGAATTAAAGAAAATTCGTATTAAGTAAAGAGAGATTTAGAATTTGCAAAATTTCAATTGAGGACTCATATGATAGCTGAGTTGTATGAACCTTTGTTATGGGCAGAGGTTTGTGCCTGGTGTAACAACTGCTTAGCTTATTATAGTGATAATCATTGGGATTGGTCGCGCTATCAAGATGTATATGACGAGAAGGTGAATCTTTTCTCATGTATATACTTGATAAGTAAAGGACGATAAGGTAGGTACGAGTTCTTAAAACTCATACTTATGGTAAGTTCGTGACTCGTAATAATATGGTATGTTTTCGAATGTCTCAGGGAATGGACACCCATGGTATGTCTGGATAGTTCTTAAACTCATATTATTGCGGAAAGTTCCTGAACTCATAATGTGTGGTAAGTTGATGGATCTAAGGTATATAGATGTTGTAACAACACGGAATTTTGGATTATCTAGAATTTAGGTTTAAAGAATTAGTTATTAATAAAAGGAATTTTTATTAATACTATTTTGTGTTATGTGTTTATTAATCGTTCTATAACCTAGGATGATTATAAGTCGGGAGTATTCTGGCTACGACCTAGATTGAACTAGTAAGAATTTTCAAGACGAAAATCAAAGTTTTCCGGGAATAAAATATTTTTTGGGGAAAAAGACGAAATAGGCACTATTCATCAGTTTCTGCTCGGAGTTTTATTTTGAAATTCTGAGAAGTTATTGATTACGTAAAATGTTGAGACGTGATGAAATATTTAATAATATTTCAGTTATGGCAAAAATAAAGTTTTCGCCTGCGGACTCAAAACCTAAGGGTTAGGGAAAGTGAGTTCCGAGAATGTTATGATCGCGTATAATAATTAGGGTTATTATGTGTGAGAAATACGAGTATGATACGAGTTATTATACGAGTATAGTACGAAGATCAGTACGATGTATAATACGAATATCGTACGATCGATATACGAACAGAATACGAGAATACGAGAATGGAATGCGTAGAATGCGATTAGTCTTAATGGACTTTGTGTTCATGGACTTTGTAGAATCCAATAGGACTTGGATTATGTCAAGCCCAATGATTTGTGAAATCAAGCCCAAGTTAGGCCCAATAAGAATTAGGGTTAAGGCCCAAACCAAGAAAAGAAACCGTGGATCGAACCGATGGGTAAACGGATAGGTAAGAACCATTGGGGCAACCCATGGGGTGACCTATGTGGCATGTGGGTCAGCCACTTGGCCACCAAGTAAACTTGGTCGCTAAGCCATGAATAGTAAGGAGGTGGGGGATGATGATCAAATTGCCCCTAGCTTTGGTTTTCTATAAATAGAAAGCTTAAGTTCATATTTTTAGGATTTTGAAAATCCTACACCTTAGAGAGAGAGCTTGAGAGCTTGGAGAAGAAGAAGAAAGAAGAGATTAAGCATGAATTCTCGGATCAAAAGTGATCGTGAAATAGAAAGGCTTGCAAATCGCATGCTTTGTATAACGGAAGAGGATTAAAGAAGAACGGTAATCCAAACTCTAGTTTGTTCTAATATTTTCTTCAAGTTTTCTATGTCAAAAACATAGCTTAATGAGAATAGGGAGAGGATGATGTTAGAAATGATTTCATATGGTTGAAATCATGAGAAAACGAAGAAATAAGAATTAGAAATTTAGTTTATAAATTTTTAAAGGAAGTATAAGATTCGTAAGGGTTTTGAGCGATCCGAATGAATCTTATGAACGAGTAGGTGAAATAAGTAAGGAATGATGTTCTATAACATCAAATTTCCAATAAAAAGTAGAATCGTAATCCAAAATATCGATTAAAAATGATGAACGAACGAAGAACGCGAAGAACACGAAGAACGTTGTTGATGGACAAATTAAAAACCATCGTAGGATAATTGTTGTTGATGGATAAATTTAAAACCATCATAGGATAATTGTTGTTGATGGACAAGTTTAAAACCATCGTGTATAAGTTAGTTGCATATTGCTTGGTTAGGAACGATAGAAACGTTCATGAAGAACGGATTAAAACTTAGCTATAACGAAGTTATGGCGAAATTTTCGTAAAAGACGAACGAGATTTAGAAAGTTAGAGAATGAACTCGAACGTGTAGGGTTTCATAAGGAAGTAAGAGGACGTAGAAAATGTGAGTCGCAGAGTCAAGAACAAACGAGTTCCGAGTTCGGATGACCGAATTACGGACGAGCGAGCGAAGAACGTTAAAAGCGTAAAAAATGAATGAAGGGTTAAGATCAAGAAAATCGAATGGCACGTTAACGGATTTAGAACGAAGTTCTGTCCAAGGAATATTGAAGTACGTAAGATAAGGAAGAGAATGGATTTGGAATGACCTCGTTCCGAGTTATAACGAAGAAGCTATGAGATCGTAAAGTACGCGTCTCAAACTTAATGCAAGACTTAGAAATTTTTCTAGGGTTTTGTCTCTAACAGTGACAGCTAGATAGATGATGAAGAGAAGTGGCACCATAAGCTAAGCTCGGCCATAAACTTCTGGAGAGTGGTACCGTAGCGTGAGAGATAACGAAGGGTTTGGCACCGCAGCGCCAGACCAAGGAAGAAGTTGAAGTAGAGCGCGCAGTAGCGAGAGAGAGAGAGAGAGAGAGGGCACGGCGCCACAGCGCCGGTGCAGGGCAATGCCCAAAAATGAGATTTTTATTTCTCAAGTACTGGGGGATGTGCAAGAAAGAAGAATAAACACGTAGTTCACATAATGTAACACTTAAGTAAGTGTGTTAAACCTTTAGTGAAGGTTGAACGGAAAGATTTAACGAGATTAAAGGATAGAGAATGTAAACGCTAGATTACGAATCATATGGCCGGGGGGACGTAGTCGTGATAAATGAACGTGAGGTATTACGGTGATTGTGATTCCTTAGACGTTGAGTGACGAAGGTAATGAATAACATTCCTATGTTATGTCATGGTAATAAGAGATAAGTGTAAAGCGTATAGACGCTATGAACGCAACGTTGTTGTGATGAACGATCGGTCTTAGCATACAACAGACCGTATGGCTTTGACATTAAAAAAGAATAATGAACATGGGGTTCATGGGATGGATAACGATGAATGAAATTGAAACCTTGAGTAAAGGTTGAGTGAGAGATTAAGAGACGAGCAATGTGAACGTCGAATATGTAAACGATCCTCGTGAATCGTAGTTGCATCAGATGAACGTTCTAAGTGTACAATGGTTGTATGACTTGGACGTTGATGAAAGTACTAAGTAAGATATTAATGGTATCAAGGAAAGCCGTAGAGAACGGTAATGAAATTAATGAAAGTCTGAGGGTGAGTCGGATAGAGAATGTTAGAATGAATGTAAGCGTTAGACACTTAAGCCAACGTAAAGGTTGAGTGTACGCGATTATTAAATATGCATAACCTACAGCCCATGTATGGTTTGACCATAAGGTAATGAAGAATGTTGTTTAATCATGAACGGTGAAGAAGCTGAATTGAAGATAAATAACGTATAACGTGAAGAAGCTGAGTTAATAAGTATAACTTTGATAAACGTTCGGAGTTAAAGGAACTGGACGTTGTAAGGTATAAATAAGTTCATATGAAATGTTTTAAGATACGAGTTATTATACGAGTATAGTACGAAGATCAGTACGATGTATAATACGAATATCGTACGATCGATATACGAAGAGAATACGAGAATACGAGAATGGAATGCGTAGAATGCGATTAGTCTTAATGGACTTTGTGTTCATGGACTTTGTAGAATCCAATAGGACTTGGATTATGTCAAGCCCAATGATTTGTGAAATCAAGCCCAAGTTAGGCCCAATAAGAATTAGGGTTAAGGCCAAAACCAAGAAAAGAAACAGTGGATCGAACCGATGGATAAACGGATGGGTAAGAACCATTGGGGCAACCAATGGGGTGACCCATGGGGCATGTGGGTCGGCCACTTGGCCACCAAGTAAACTTGGTGGCTAAGCCATGAATAGTAAGGAGGTGGGGGATGATGACCAAATTGCCCCTAGCTTTGGTTTTCTATAAATAGAAAGCTTAAGTTCATATTTTTAGGATTTTGAAAATCCTACACCTTAGAGAGAGAGCTTGAGAACTTGGAGAAGAAGAAGAAGGAAGAGATTGAGCATGAATTCTAGGATCAAAAGGGATCGTGAAATAGAAAGGCTTGCAAATCGCCGGCTTTGTATAACGGAAGAGGATTAAAGAAGAACGGTAATCCGAACCCTAGTTTCTTCTAATATTTTCTTTAAGTTTTCTATGTCAAAAACATAGCTTAATGAGAATAGGGAGAAGATGATGTTAGAAATGATTTCATATGGTTGAAATCATGAGAAAATGAAGAAATAAGAATTAGAAATTTAGTTTATAAATTTTTAAAGGAAGTATAAGATTCGTAAGGGTTTTGAGCGATCCGAATGAATCTTATGAACGAGTAGGTGAAATAAGTAAGGAATGATGTTCTATAATATCAAATTTCCAATAAAAAGTAGAATCGTAATCCAAAATATCGATTAAAAATGAAGAACGAACGAAGAACGCGAAGAACACGCGAAGAACACGAAGAACATTGTTGATGGACAAATTGAAAACCAACGTAGGATAATTGTTGTTGATGGACAAATTTAAAACAATCATAGGATAATTGTTGTTGATGGACAAGTTTAAAACCATCGTGTATAAGTTAATTGCATATTGCTTGGTTAGGAACGGTAGAAGCGTTCATGAAGAACGGATTGAAACTTAACTATAACGAAGTTATGGCGAAATTTTTGTAAAAGACAAACGAGAATTAGAAAGTTAGATAATGAACCCGAACGTGTAGGGTTTCATAAAGAAGTAAGAGGACGTAGAAAACGCGAGTCGTAGACTCAAGAACGGATAAGTTCCGAGTTCGGATGACTGAATTACGGACAAGCTAGCGAAGAACGTTAAAAGCGTAAAAAATGAATGAAGTGTTAAGATCAAGCCAATCGAATGACACGTTAACGGATTTAGAATGAAGTTCTGTCTAAGGGGTATTGAAGTACGTAAGATAAGGAAGAGAATTGCTTTGGAACGACCTCGTTCCGAGTTATAACGAAGAAGTTATGATATCGTAAAATACGCGTCTCGAACTTAATGCAAGACTTAGAAATTTTTCTAGGGTTTTGTGTCGGCGCCGCAGCGCCGGATAGAATGTGAGAAGTGGCACCGCAGCGCAAGCTCGGCCATAATCATCTAGAGAATGGCACCGTATCACGAGAGATAACGAAGGGTTTGGCGCCCCAGTGCCAGACCAAGGAAGAAGGTGAAGTAGAGGCATGGCTAAAGACGAGAGAGAGAGAGAGAGGCAATGTTGTGCATGCAATACGGCAGGCAATGCCCAGAAATGAGATTTTTATTTCTCAAGTATTGGGGGATGTGCAAGAAAGAAGAATGAACACGTAGTTCACATAATGTAACACTTAAGTAAGTGTGTTAAACATTTAGTGAAGGTTGAACGGAAAGATTTAACGAGATTAAAATATAGAGAATGTAAACACTAGATTACGTAACCAATAGCCGGGGACCGTAGTTGTGATAAATGAACGTGAGGGATTACTGTGATTGTGATTCCTTAGACATTGAGTGACGAAGGTTATGAATAACATTCCGATGTTATGTCATGGTAATAAGAGATAAGTGTGAAGCGTATAGACGCTATGAACGCAACGTTGTTGCGATGAACGATCGGTCTTAGCATACAACGGACCGTATGACTTTGACATTAAGAAAGAATAATGAATATAGGGTTCATGGGATGGATAACGATGAATGAAATTGAAACCTTGAGTAAAGGTTGAGTGAGAGATTAAGAGACGAGCAACGTGAACGTCGAATACGTAAATGATCCTCGTGAATCGTAGTTGTGTCGGATGAACGTTCTAAATGTATTATGGTTGTATGACTTGGACGTTGACGAAAGTACTAAGTAAGATATTAATGGTATCAAGGAAAGCCGTAGAGAACGGTAATGAGATTAATGAAAGTCTGAGGGTGAGTCGGATAGAGAATGTTAGAATGAATATAAGCATTAGGCACTTAAGCCAACGTAAGGGTTGAGTGTACGCGATTATTAAATATGCATAACCTATACTCCGTGTATGGTTTGACCGTAAGGTAATGAAGAATGTTGTTTAATCATGAACGGTGAAGAAGCTGAATTGAAGATAAATAACGTATAACGTTAATAAGCCGAGTTAATAAGTATAACTTGGATAAACATTCCGAGTTGAAGGAACTGGGCGTTGTAAGGTATGAATAAGTTCATATGAAATGTTTAATGCTATGACCTTGTAGTATTAACATTGAATGATCGTTTCGAGTATACAAAAGACTGTATGACTTAATCGATAAAGAATGAATCTTGATGTATGGCATTTAGTTGCTAGAAAGCCGTAAAGAATAAGAAGTTGACTTAACGAACGTTAAAGTTTATTAGTTCGAATAAGCTAGGATGAGTTTAGGTTGTGGTACAATCGTAACCTTTGATGGTTGACATATGGGATTTGGGCTAAACAATTCCTTCAGAGAGCGAAGGTATATACAAAACTGGCAACCGATCTAACTCACTGTGTGGGCAGTGTAGATGAGACGTATTTGTTGGTTATTTGTGGGAAACCACTCATAGTACCATATGGACTACTAGCAGAGAAGCGATGTAAGCTGAGTACTAGAAAAGTTATAAGAAGAAGATAAGAATGCAAATCATCAAAGATGATGAACGTTTTGAGTAAGACATCTCCATATGTCATGAAGCCGTGAAGCAGAAATGAAAGTTAGTCGCGTAAACTTATATTACAAGAATGCGAACCCTAAGAAGTAAAGTTAAGTAAACCAATGCGTATGTCAAGTATATGACTAATTGGTGTAAGTGTTATTTCCTTATGTGTTATATAGGGATTTAGAATGAGCAGTTCAGCGTAAACTGTAAGCTGTAGCTATGTGTAAGGCAAGTTTCTTAACTTCATTCATGCTATATGAATGCTAGTTTCTTAAACTTCTCAGATGTTGAACTTGAGAAGTTTTGTCTATGTGCGAATGTGCGATATTTGTACAAGGTGGTAGAACGTATGAGGCCTTGTGCCACAATTTGAACACTTTGGTGTTTCTATGAGATGAACTGTTCTATGATTGAACTGTTCAATACAAGTATGTTCAGTTTATACATGAACCATTATTGTTAAGTCTGGGCTATTTATTCTAGCCAGACAAGATGTGTATGAAAAAGGTAGATGAATGAAAGTATTTCAAAGTGAAAGTGACTGGATGTTTTAAGATGATAGGAATCGAGACTATTCCTATTATTCAAGCTGCTTCATAACCTTTGTTTGGTTATCGAAGTTCTGAAAAATGTTTAAACTCTTGAAGTTGTTTGTTCAACTATTATGACTTGCTGGGCAATTGAATGCTCACACAAGCTTTAAATGAAAAACATTTTCAGTGAACGATGTTAGAAAGAACTTAGGGATCCCGTAAAGATCAAGCTGAGCGGTATCTAGACGAAGTGTCATTCAGTATATGAATGTGCGTGAAGAGAAAGTGAAGACTTGTAATATAGAATGATAGAATTAAACTATAGATTAGTTTAATGAACAATTATGTATCCTTAGTGGCGGATGAAAGTCACTCGTGTAAGATGAAAAGAATAATGTAATTATCATTATTTGTAATGAAAGAGGTTATAAGGTTACGATAACCTGGGATTTGAGAATGTATGTCATTATATTTAGCTATATAATGAAGTATGTTTGGAAGGAAATGAAATAGTGATACACGGAGTCAGGGTCTGAAAGTTGGCCGGATTTCAGGGCGTCACAGATGTTTAGACTTAAAACACGTTGTTTTCAGTAGGCTTAGTTGTGACGCCCCCAAAATAGGTATACACAACACCCATTCTGAGTCGCCAAATACATGGTACAAGAAGCAAACTACAACTTCAATAATACAAATGTCGTGTGAAATACGACAATATATACTGTGAGTTTAAATATAATATTGTCTTCTAGACAATATCCACACGCAAATAAATCCCCATCATAATTATTGATTCATTATTTTACAAAAATGGTGAGGACTACTAAACAACTCTCTCTAGAACCTTCATTCCATACCCCCCGACTAGTACTCGCTACATTCTCGCCTCCCCGAGAAGAAAAATGGAACAACAAGGAAAAGGGTGAGCTCAACTAGCCCAAAAAAATATTATGACTAAGATAATATACAACAAATTATCGTTAGTCTTCAACAGGAAAAATTTGATAGAATACAATAGACAACAAGTTTCGAGATCAATATTCGCGATGAAATAATAATTCATAGAAGAGTTACGTAGAGAATGAAATCTACTATAATCTATGAATTTAATATCCATCATCAATATTTTATCCACAGTAACATCAATCAATATACATCCGAATCAAATATTCATCTTTTGCTTTCTACAGCCAAAGATATTCATCGATTAATCATGTTCATTTAAACACTGCTTCATCTTTGCACTCTGAGCCAAAGATATTAATCAATCCACAAAGTTCATCTCAACACTGCTCATCTTTGCACTACTGTGCCAAAGATATTCTTGAAAATCATTCATCTTTGCACTACTGGGCCAAAGATATTCAATAATATCATCATTTAAGACCGAGGATAATGAAAATATTTTTAAAGAAACGAATCCAAAGAAACAAAATGACAAGGATTAAGGATTAAGGATTAGTACTTGGTTTTATCCACGCCCAAAAATACCTCAAAAATAATCATAGTGGTGTAAAATTCAAGAATGATCAAAACATGGATACAATCGAGTTAGTATCCGAATAGATATTTTGGACAAAAAGAAGAAATTTTATTTTTCTATGAATAGTGCCAGATATCGTGAATAGTCACAGATATCGTGAATAGTGTCGATATCGTGAATAGTAACTCCACACCAAAAAGATAGAAATTCCACAAAAACATCTTCACGCTTATGAATAGTACTGTGAATAATAGTAACTCGTGAATAAGAACTCATGAATAAGTAACTCATGAATAGTAATCCATGAATAGTAACCCATAGTAGTAACCTTAAAAAGTTCCAAATTTGATAAAAACTTCAGATCAACATTTCAAAGATAATGATATTGAAGAAATAATATCATTACTGAAAAAATAATATCCCTTACCTCGAAAGATCAAGATTTCTAAATTTGAAACCTGATATAGGCTATGACTTGGACTTGCACCGTATAGCAATACTCAAAGTATACTCAAAATACTCACAAGAATACGCTCGATAATATAGAGAGAAAACTTGATTTTACGTGTGATTTTCAATTCTAACCTAAGCACCCTATTTATAGAAATTGCTTAGAACACCAAAGCGTAAAAAATTTAATAAATTAATAATATAATTATATATCAAATTCATACGCCAACCTTAGAATTCAGATCCTAGCATTTCCCACATGCCACCTTCTAGAAAGAAATGATAAAAACGTTTTTCATAAAATAAATAATTAAAACTTACAAAATTAATTATTTTGAGCTTCGAACTTCAATAATTCATAATAAATAGCCCTTTCATCAGAAAATTCAAATCTCGCGAGTTCTTATAGGAAATTCAATTCTCTACAACTTTGCAGAAGAAAGTTTTTCCAAATTCCAAATAGAAATTGACCGAAATCCACAAACGGGCAATTTTACAAAGTTATAATCAAATTTCACCAATAAATGGGGTCCAATCGACATGTTTAACATGTTTTAAACATTTATTGCAACAAAAATACTCTTCCTCCTCGTATACTCATATATCCCACATTCGTTGTAAAAATATCACCGTTAATATATTATTGAAATAATATATTTAAATGAATTATTTTATCGTAAAAGATAAAATATTAATTTTCAACAATTGTCATTTTAAAAATTTTCTCCATCTATATCCACATAAAATCAATATTTTCCTCATCATATAAATCAATAATTAATTATTCATAAATAATATTACGAGAATCACAATATTGACAACCAGCGGTTCTGTGAAAGAGGGGCTTTCCAATAAGAATTTCTTCTCATCTTGCGCAATGATTAGGTGACCAAACCTCTCCTGAGATGTAACTTTCTAGACATTGCCAATAATGTTATCTAATAATATTATTCAGATAATATGAATTATTGCCTCGATAATGAAAGATCTTGTGTAATGACAATTATTGAAACAACAAAGAATATAAAATATCAACGCAAAGAATTATTAACTCAATAAAATATTTGAATAAAGAATTATCGTAACCATTATTGAGTAGTGCCTTCTTCACGTAAGAATCAATAATTGGTGCAATACCGTAAAGCTACTTGTTCAACAACGCGTATTAGTGTGTTTTAACCACCGGGTATTCCAACAAAAGATAATCAGTAATAACTACGCTAGTTATTTAAAAACAACTTATATTTGTTGTTTTCTTCATCCAATCGCTTTCAAGTTATGGGGCCCACACATGGTCATACCGTGTAAGAATATTCCCCGACAAAGATCTAATATTCCACGACCAAACGAATATTCCCCACGATAATGAATATTTTATAACCACTTGCTTAATTTGAAATATTTGCATATTTAACCCTTAACTATCCACATTAATCAAATCAACCCTTACTATTTCAAAATAATAAATAAAGGAAATTCCTTTTTATTTAAAAATTTCGGGGTCTTACAACCTCCCTCCTTATGAAATTTCGTCCCTCGAAATTGACGTCGATACTGTGTGTTTCAAAAGGTGAGGATACCTCGCTTTCATTTTCGCTTCAACTCCCGTGTCATTTCCTCTATAGCATGATTCCTCCACAAAACTTTAACTTGTGGTATGACCTTTCAAGATAGGACATGCTCCTTTCTATCCAAAATCTTGACAGTACCCTCCTCATACGTTAAGTCTTCTAACATATCTCGTCCTGCTTCTAACTCAATAACGTGGTTCGGGTCTTTCACATATTTATTTAAGTACAGATATATGAAACACATTATGAACACGAGACATACTTTGGTAACGCAAGTCTATAGCTACATTTCCTACTCGGTCGAAGAATTTGAAATGGACCAATAAATCGTGGATTGAGCTTTCCTCTCTTTCCAAACCTTGTAACTCCCTTCCATGGAGCAACTCGCAACAATACATGATCCCCTACATTAAATTCCACGTCCTTTCAATGAAGATCCGCATAACTCTTTTGTCGATCTTGTGCCGTTTGTATACGTTGTCGAATCATTAGTCATTCATACTAACTCGGGTCCCAACAATGTTGCTTCACCCACCTCATCCCAACATATTGGAGAACGACATTTTCGTCCATATAATGCTTCGAATGGAACCATGCCTATATTTGTTTAATAACTATTGTTGTATGAGAATTCCACCAATGGCAAGTACTTATCCCAACTTCCTTTGAAATCTAGGACACGAGTTTTAATATATCTTCAAGAGTTTGAGTAGTCCTTTCGATTGCCCATCCGCTTTGAGGATGGTATGCCAAATCAATCATAACTGCGCCCATAGCTTTTTGCAAGCTAACCCAAAATCTTGAAGTGAATCTTGGGTCACGATCCAAAACTATGGATACAGGGCATGCCATGCAACCTCACAATCTCATTCACGTACATACTAGCAAGGCGTTCAAGGGAATAAGTCTCCGTGATCGGCAAGAAATGAGCGGACTTGGTTAATCTATCAACAATAACCCAAATAGCATTGATGCCTTGAGAAACCGTAGGAAGACCCGTAATCGAAATCCATAGTAATGTGTTCCCACTTCCATTCCTAATCTCTCAAGTGGTTGCAACGGACCCTTAGGTACAAGATGCTCCGCCTTTACACGTTGGCAAGTTAAACACATCGAGATAAACTTTGCAATCTCTCTCTTCATATTGTTCCACCAAAATGTATGTCGAAGATCACGATACATTTTAGTACTTCCAAGATGGATTGCAAATGGTGTCTTGTGCCTCCATCATAATCTTATACTTCAAATCGTAGTCGTTAGGAACACAAAGTCTAGAGTGGACTCAAGTATTCCTTCTTCATCAATTCTCGCCCTAATAGCTCCTTCTTGTACTTTCTTCTTCATACGATCATCTCCGGGATTCGGTGGCTTGAGCAACCTTAACTTTTTCTATTAAAGTTGGCTCTATCGTATACTTGACATCATCGCACTTTTCGTTCAAGATATGATCTTCTACTCAACGCGTCAGCTACCACGTTCGCTTTTCCAAGATGGTATGGTTAGAATATGTGCCGAAATGAGTCGCCTCTTGAGCTCTTGGAAAATCTTCTCGCATTCCTCGCTCCATACGAATTTTGTATCTTTTCGAGTCAGCTAAGTTAACGGAGTAGCGATTCAAGAAAATCCTTCCACGAATCTCCGATAATAACCAACTAAGCCTAGAAAGCTACGTCTTTCGATAACTGACTTAGGTTGCTCTCAACTGTGACTCATATCCCAATCTTGGATAGCACGTCACAATGACACCTATCAGTTTACTATCGCACGAATATGACGTCCCCTACAGAGAGTCTGGCTTAGGTGAATTCCACAAAGGAAGTCACAAAATAAAGGCTCAGGTACCAAATTCTATAGTTGAATTTTTAACTCCTGAAGTTCAATAGGAGCCATTCGATATGAGATTTTAGAAATGAGTTTTGTACTGGGTTCAAAGTCGATACAAAATTTAATATCGTGCTTTGGGAGTAAGCCAAGAAATTCTTCAGAAATACGTCGGAAAAATTAATAACAACAGAATATTATTCAAATCGACGTGTCTTTATTCAAATCCATAACATGGACTAAGAAAATTTGACATCCGTAATAAACGAATGACTTCATGGCTTGATATGAAAATGTTTCACTACAATGGTTTGATTGCTTGAATTGAATAACAGTGTTGCTTAGGAATATGAAAACTAACAACCTTACGAAAATAATCAATTTCAAAGATGATAAGTAGTTAACCTTAAAATCACATCAAAACAAATATCTCTATAGAAATAAGGTTAACAGGTAATGTGATAGTGCCAACCTGAATCAAGCAAGATTTATAAACAGTGGATGTGATGAAAGTTTCTCCTAACGGAGTTTCCACAGATAGGTCAAAGTCTAATTTCTCCGGAGTCAAGTTTAAACGTTGAGCACATGCAGGAGAGATAAATGAATGGGTAGAACCGATATCTAGTAAGGTATATACTTCGCAAGAATTTATAATTGACTAACCCGTGCTAACTTCGTTCGGGTTCCTTGCATTTTGACCGGTCACGACAAACGCTCTTCCAAGAACCGTTGACTTTGACTTTTCTGGGACATCCTTTTGAGTCACCATTCCCGCTGGACTGGGTTTCGATATCGTACAATCTCGAGCGATATGTCCTTCTTTTCCACAATTATAGCATACCTTAAACTGCTGTGGGCGGGTTTGGGGTGATATGTCCCTCTTTCCGCATTTGTAACATACGACCGACCGTGGTCGCTCTCCTCCCTTAAAACTAGTTACTCTTGTGGCCGACGTCTTCACATGGTCGTTGTTGAATCTCCTCTTTTAAAATCTCCTCCCGACTCGCTTCTTCTATTTTCATGGCCACGATTACCACCGAGTGGTTACCGCTTTTGTCTCGTATTCTTCTTTCTCCGTGGTTATCGTTATTCGATGATTGCTATCTTCTTGTATGATCCTCGGTTATGGTCCCTCGGTTGAACGTATTACGTTATCTCGCTTCTAACAATCGAGCCTGTGCTGACAACATCTCGAATAGAGAGAAAATTTATGAGAAATGAGATCTTGACGTATGTCGTGTTTCAAACCTCTCGAAAACATCCGCGTCATACGCTCCTCATTCTCCACCAAATGAGGTGCAAACTGGATAACTCCGCTAACTTCGCCTCGTCTTCGGGACACCGCCATGTTATTCTTCTCTAGTCTAATAAACTCCACTTCCTTCATATAGACGAATACTTTCGTGGAAGTACTTGTCATTGAACTGCTTCTGAAACGCTCCCATGACATCTTTGAGTGGCAATGGATGGGTACGCTTCACGATTCCCACCGATGAATCTGCCTCGCCACGGAACATAAAGGCGGCGAATGGAACTTTCTATTCCTCCGCATCCCAAGACATCGAATATCTTGGTAATTTGTTTGACCCACGCCTCTCGCCTTTAATCGGATCCGGCTTTCCCGCACTCGTGGTCCCAACTCTTTGAATCGTGCATGTGACCACCCGTGAATTGCTATCATTTCCTCCTTATTTTGAACACGAAGTCTCCTCGCCCCGATTTTGCATGAACTGCAAAAAGCTTCTAAACATCCCTCGCTCATCATCTCGCCGATGGTGTTGTTCACAGGAGGAACATTACCACTGTTGCACGCTTCTCCTCGTTGGTGAGTACAGCATCTCCACGGTCTCATTTGCTCCATCATTAATATTCTCAATTGACATTCTCAAATCTCGTCATAAAATAAGGGTTAATTAAGGAAATCAATATATCACATAATATCCCTATATATCGACCAACTAACAAATAAGCTTAGGTAGGACACACTAGCGAAGGATTTACTCTCGCCTCTCCCTCCTAGTTCTATTCCCCGATCTCCGCCAGAGATCATATCCCTAAGCTCGATATTAAATCGTGGCGCCCCAAAATAGGTATACACAACACCCATTCCGAGTCGCCAAATACATGGTACAAGAAGCAAACTACAACTTCAATAATACAAATGTCGTGTGAAATACGACAATATATATACTGTGAGTTTAAATATAATATTGTCTTCTAGACAATATCCACACGCAAATAAATCCCCATCATAATTATTGATTCATTATTTTACAAAAATGGTGAGGACTACTAAACAACTCTCTCTAGAACCTTCATTCCATACCCCGACTAGTACTCGCTACATTCTCGCCTCCTGAGAAGAAAAAAATGGAACAACAAGGAAAAGGGTGAGCTCAACTAGCCCAGTAAAGAATATTATGACTAAGATAATATACAACAAATTATCGTTAGTCTTCAACAGGAAAAATCGATAGAATACAATAGACAACAAGTTTCGGATCAATATTCATAATGAAATAATAATTCATAGAAGAGTTACGTAGAGAATGAAATCTACTATAATCTATGAATTTAATGTACCCATCATCAATATTTTATCCTCAGAACATCAATCAATATACATCCGAATCAAATATTCATCTTTGCACTACACAGCCCAAAGATATTCATCACCGGGTCATGTTCATTTAAACACTGCTCATCTTTTGCACTACTACAGCCAAAGATATTAATCAATCCACAGTTCATCTCACACACTGCTCATCTTTTGCACTACAAAAGCAAAGATATTCTTCAAAATCATTCATCTTTTGACTACAGTGCCAAAGATATTCAATAATATCATCATTTAAGACCGAGGATAATGAAAAATATTTTTAAAGAAACGAATCCAAAGGAAACAAAATGACAAGGATTAAGGATTAAGGATTCGTACTTGGTTTTATCCACGCCCAAAAATACCTCAAAAATAATCATAGTGGTGTAAAATTCAAGAATGATCAAAACATGGATACAATCAGAGTTAGTATCCAGAATAGATATTTTGGACAAAAAGAAGAAATTTTATTTTTCGATTGAATAGTGCCGTATACGTGAATAGTGCCAGATATCGTGAATAGTGGCCAGATATCGTGAATAGTAACTCAGACACCAAAAGATAGAAATTCCACAAAAAACATCTTCACGCTTCATGAATAGTACTCGTGAATAGTAACTCGTGAATAAGAACTCATGAATAGTAACTCGTGAATAGTAACTCATGAATAGTAACCCATGAATAGTAACCCCGACATGAAAAAGTTCCAAATTTGATAAAAACTTCAGATCAACATTTCAGTATAATGATATTGAAGAAATAATATCATTACGAAAAAAATAATATCCCTTACCTCGAAAGATCAAGATTTAAAATTTGAAACACCTTCTGATATAAAGCTATGACTTGGACTTGCACCAGTATAGCAATACTCAAAGTATACTCAAAATACTCACAAGAATATGCTCGATAATATAGAGAGAAAACTTCAGCTTTACGTGTGATTTTCAATTCTAACCTAAGCACCCTATTTATAGGAAATTGCTTAGAACACCAAAGCAGAAAATTTAATAAATTAATAATATAATTATATATCAAATTCATACGCCAACCTTAGAATTCAGATCCTAGCATTTCCCACATGCCACCTTCTAGAAAGAAATGATAAAAAACGTTTTTCATAAAATAAATAATTAAAACTTACAAAAATTAATTATTTCGGAGCTTCAGAACTTCAATAATTCATAATAAATAGCCCTTTCATCAGAAAATTTGAATCTCGCGAGTTTTTATAGGAAATTCAATTCTCTACAACTTTGCAGAAGAAAGTTTTTCCAAATTCCAAATAGAAATTGACCGAAATCCACAAACGGGCAATTTTACAAAGTATAATCAAATTTCACCAATAAATGGGGTCCAATTACATGTTTAACATGTTTTAAACATTTATTGCAACAAAAATACTCTTCCTCCTCGTATACTCATATATCCCACATTCGTTGTAAAATATCACCGTTAATATATTATTAAATAATATATTTAAATGAATTATTTTATCGAAAAAGATAAAATATTAATTTTCAACAATTGTCATTTTAAAAATTTTCTCCATCTATATCCACATAAAATCAATATTTTCCTCATCATATAAATCAATAATTAATTATTCACAAATAATATTACGTAATCACAATATTGACAACCAGTGCAGCCTCCCGAAAGAGGGGCTTTCGAATAAGAATTTCTTCTTCTTGGCGCAATTAGGTGACCAAACCTCTCCTTAGATGTAACTTTCTAGACATTGCCAATAATGTTATCTAATAATATTATTCAGATAATATGAATTATTGCTTCGATAATGAAAGATACCGTAATGAATGACAATTATTGAAACAACAACAATATAAAATATCAACGCAAACAATTATTAACTCAATAAAATACTTTGAATAATGAATTATCGTAACCATTATTGAGTAGTGCCTTCTTACGTAAGAATCAATAATTGGTGCAATACCGTGCTACTGCTCAACAACGCCAGATTAGTGTGTTTTAACCACCGGGTATTCCAACAAAGATAATTGTGAGAATAACAACTACTCCGTTATTTAAAAACAACTTATATTTGTCGCTTTTCTTCATCCAATCGCTTTCAGTTATAGGGCCCACACATGGTCAAGCTACTGTCAGATTTAATATTTCAAACGATGCGAATATTCCACGACCAAACGAATATTCCCCGACGATAATGAATATTTTATAACCACTTGCTTAATTTGAAATATTTGCATATTTAACCCTTAACTATCCACATTAATCAAATCAACCCTTACTATTTCAAAATAATAAATAAAGGAAATTCCTTTTTATTTAAAAATTTCGGGGTCTTACATTAGTATTGAAGGTGCTGGAGAAGATTAAGTATTATCGCAGTAAGACAATGAAAGAAGATGGAGAATAGGATATTCCAAGTCATCTACCTACGTTAGATTTGGAACATTATTGAAATCATGCTAATATGTACATTTTAAAAAGGAAATAATTGGTTCAACTTTTGGAACCAATAGATTTTAAAAGAGCTATTCTTGGTATGTCTATGCTAATTGCTTCAGCAAGACAGAAATTTATTTAAAAATATCAAAATGTATTTTATATCATTTGCACATTTGATGCAAGGATGGTAAAAGGATGGAGTTATTAATGCAATTGAACCTGGTGTTGGATGTAATCTTAGGATCAACAACCCGCTATGGTATGATGTATAATGACTAAGTCACAAACTGACGAAGTCCTCAACGTATTGTGAAAAGTACGGTATCATAACGTCATAAACCGTTTTGATGTATTGTGAAAAGAATTTAAAGAAGTAGTCGATGTCAATTGAGTTGACTAGATGAATGTTTCACGTTGATATCCAATTTATTGGTATAGTCTAAGCTACTTAATTCGGCAAGACAAATGGAATGTCATGTTATAAGAAAATCTAGCTTTCTTTGAGAACTTGTTCCAAACCAAATTGTTTTGGTGCGGAATCTAATGATTAAGTCTGAGGATAACATAGAAGAGGTAGTTTACATTCCTGGTGATTGTAAACTGACCGTTAAAGAAGGGCTTACGGCGAAATGTTGTTTAACCTAGTAAGAGTTCATGGTCGATTTGACCCCTCAGCAAAAGTATGAAACATTTTCATAGGAAATTTTATATTCTTCGTTATTCCTTCTACTTCATGATTCTTGATAGGTTATGAGGGTTAGGAATGAGGGAAAGATAAGAACTCCGTTGAAGAGAAGATGAGAAGAAGGGTAGGCTAAAATTTTGAGAACGAAATTCTGTGAAGAATGGGTTAATGTGATGACCCGGGTAAGGGTGTGGTTTTAAGAAATTCTGAGAACGGAAATTTTATAAGGGGGAAGAGTGTGACGACCCAAAAATTCTGGTTGTCCAGAATTTAAGTTTAATGAATTAGTTATTAATAAAATGAATTTATTTATACTATTATGTGCTATGTGTTTATTAATTATTCATTAACTAGGATGATTATAAGTCGGGAGGATTCTGGCTACAAGCTAGACTGGACGAATAAGAATTTTCAAGACGAAAATAAAATTTTTCGGGAACAAAATATTTTCGGGGAAAAAGATGAAATAGACACTATTCACCCGACGAAACCCTAAGGGTTAGGTTTTTAATAACCTAGGCCATTACGAGAGTTTGGTATGTCGAAATGACATTCCATCGAAAGATTTGAGGATAATATGTAGTGAAAAGTTAAGTAAGCCGATAAAAGTTTTTCTCAAAAAACGTGCAGAAATCTAATGAAATAAAAATGACAAAAAGTACTGCTATGTACTTTTCACTCGTTTAAATACGCTAGGGTAAAACGTGAAGGTATATGCTTAATGCTAAAAAGTGTTTTTCAGTTTTTTGGAAATTCGAAGAATACGTAAAAGTTAATCGGTAAAAGAAAGACGAAATATCAAAAAATATTTTGATTCTGAGAATAGCAGTTTTTAAAACTGTCGGACGAAACCCGAAAGACGGAACCACGAAACTTCCAAGGGAAGTTTGGTGAATAGTAAGGACGTCTATTGAGGAGGTAAAAATAGTATGGAGGTGTAAATAGTAAGGTGGTTAAGGGGGACGAAATGACTAAAATACCCCTAGCCTTGGTTTTTTATAAATAGTAAGCTTAAATCATTTATTTGAGATTTTGAAAATCCAACACTTGAGAGAGAGAGAGAGAGGTAGGATGAGAAGAAGAAGGAGGAGGAAAAGCTAGGCCGTGTACAAACTTTGTTCGATGGGAGAAGATTAAAGGAGAAAGGTAATCCGAAACCTAATCTCTTATAAATTTTCTTAAGTTTTTATGTTCAAAAACCTAGCTTAATGAGAATAAGGAGTAAAAGAAGTTAGGAATGATTTCATATGGTTGAAATCATAAGAAAAAGAAGAAATAAGAATTAGAAGTTTAGTAAATAAATTTCTTATAGAAGTATAAGATTCGTAATGAATTAGAACGATTCGAGTGGATTAAATGAATGAGTAGGTGAAATAAGTAAGGAATGGTGTTCTATAACATAAAATTCCAATAAAAAGTGAAATCATAATCCAAAATATCGATTAAAATGAAGAACGAACGAAGAACACGCGAAGAACATGAAGAACTTTGTTGATGGACAAATTTTAAACCATCGTAGGATAATTGTTGTTGATGGACAAGCTTAAAACCATCGCGTATAAGTTAGTTGCTTATTTTTTGGTTAGGAACGGTAGAAACGTTCATGAAGAACGGATTAAAACTTAACTATAACGAAGTTATGGCAAACAATTCATCAATGACGAATGAGAATTAGAAAGTTAGTAAATGAACCCGAACGTGTAGGTTTTCATAAAGAAGTAAGAAAATGTAGAAAATGTGAGTCGTGGACTCAAGAACGAGCGAGTTCCGAGTTCGGATGACCGAATTATGGACGAACGAATGAAGAACGTTTAAAACGTAAAAATGAATGAAGGGTGAAGATCAAGCCAATCGAATGGCATGCTAACGGATTCAAAACAAAGTTCTGTCCGTAAGATAATGAAAAGAATGGCTTTGGAACGACCTTGTTCCGAGTTATAACGAATAAGTTACGAAATTTTGAAGTAAGCGATTCAAGCTTGTAAAAGACAGAGAATTTTTCTAAGGTTTAGGCTCAATTGCATCATTTGAGCCACCGAGCCTCGAGGCGGCTATTGCAGTCATGAAAGCTCTGCCATTAGCTACTGGTGAGTGGCGCCACAATGCTAGAGATGACAACGGGTTTGGCACCGCAGCGCTGCACCGAGAAAGAGAGTGAGCGTGGGTCTTACTTGCCACGAGAGGGAGGAAGGAACCCAAGCGTTGCAGCGCCAATGCAGGGCAAGGCCCAGTGAGGAGATTTTAACTACTCAACTCCTGGGGGAAGTATACGGATAGATAACGAACATGTTGTTCACGTAATATAACACTTAATCAAGTAATTTAAACCTTTAGTAAATGTTTAATGATATGATCAAAAGAGATTAAAAGATCAAGAAGGTAATGAATAACGAAAGTATTAATAAGATAGAAATTATTAAGAAAGCTGTAACAAACGGTAATAAGATTAATGAAACCCGAATGTGAGTCGATAAGGAATTAATCCTGATGTATGACATTTAGTTGCCAAAAAGCCGTAAAGAATAAGAAATTGACTTAACGAATGTTATAGTTAATGGTTCGGATAAGTTTAGATAAGTTTAGGTTTGGGTACAATCGTAACCCTTGATAGTTAACATATGGGAGCTGGGCTAAACAATTCCTTTAGAGAGCGAAGGTATATCTGACCCGGTAACCGATCTAACTCATTTTGATGGCGATTAGTAGATGAGATTTTGAACTTGTTTGTTGGTTGTTTGTGGGAAACCACTCAGAGTACCATATGGACTACTAGCAGAGACGCGATGTGTGTTGAGTCCTAGAAAAGTTATAAGAAGAAGATAAGGATATAAATCATCCAAGATGATGAACGCATAAGTAAGACGTCTTCGTATGTCATAAAGCCATAAACTGGTAAAGGAAGTTAGTCGCGTAAACTTATATTGCCAGAACGTGAACCCTAAGAAGTAAAGTTAAGTAAACCAATGCGTAAGTTCAATATATGACTAATTGGTGTTTATGTTTTCTCCTTATGTGTTATATAGGAATTGAAATGAGCAGTTCAGCGTAAGCTGTAGCTGGGCGTAAGGCAAGTTTCCTAACTTCATTCATATTCCAAATGAATGCTAGTTTCTTAAACTTATCAGATGTTGAACTTGAGAAGTCTTGTCTATGTGCATATGTGTGATGTATGTACAAGGTAGTAGTATGTATGAGGCCTTGTGCCACAATGTGAACACTTTGGTGTTTCTATGATATGAAATGTTCTATGATTGAGCTGTTAAATACAAGTATGTTCTGTTTATACATGAAATGTTATTGTTAAGTCTGTGCTAATGATTCTAGCAAGAGAGGATGTGTATGAAAAAGGTAGAGGAATAAAAGTTTTTCAAAGTGAAAGTGACTGATGTTTTAAGATGATAGGAGTCGTGACTATTCCTATTATTCAAGCTGCTTCATAACCTTTGTTCGGTTATAGAAGTTCTAAAAGGACGTTTAAACTCTTGAAGTTATGTGTTCAACAGTTAAGACTTGTTGGGCAATTGAATGATCACACTTGCTTTAAATGAAAAACATTTTCAGTGAACAAGGTTAGAAGAACTTAAGCATCCCGTAAAGATTGAGCTGACGGTATCCCGATGAAGTACCATTAAGAAGGTGAATGAGAGAGAAGATCAAGTGAAGACTTGTAATGTAAAAAGATGAAATTGAATTATAGACTAGTTTAATGAACTATTATGTATCCTTGGTGGAGGATAAAAGTCACTCTTGAAAGATGAAATGAATAATGTATTTATTATTATTTATAAGGAAAAAAAAAGTTATAAGGTCTCCAGAACCTGGGATTTGAGAGTGTATGTCGTTATATTTCAGTATATAATGATGTATGTTGGATGAATGATGTAATCATGACGTACGGAATCCAGGTGTGAAGATATCCCGAATTTCGAGTGTTACAAACAAAGTACTGTCGATAATTTAAAATAGCACTTCTTTTCATTCAAAATGTTTTACAATGACAATATTCAGTAAAACATCAATTTCGGTCCAAGACCATGAGCATTTCATAAGTTCTTTGAAAAGGACATCCCGACACTAAGTCTGTAAGTCGACATAGCTTACGAGCACGTCTAGGTGATCAGCTTATAGTACTCTATGTTGATCAACACTGCATTCATTAAACGTATGTACGTTTAAGTTGTGGAAACCTCACGTGCATGTCGTTTGACGACAAAACAATTTAGCATACTCAGTCTTCATTTGAAAACCACACCAACATAGTTTGGTAAAACATTGACAATACTTTGATAGATTGTAACATATCATAAGTCTAGCCGAAAGAATTGGCTTTAACTTCATCAGACATTAGTTCATGCGTAAGAATACATGAATCACAAAGCTTGTTCAGATTGAACTGAAATAAGGGTTAGAATACTTTCCTTTAACGTATGCTACAGTTATAACATGTTCACTTTAAGTCTTTAAGGTCTCTACAGTAGATAATAACATCACATAGCACATTAGGTCATGAATAACATACATGGTTCCTAAAGAATCTTACCCTTCTTCTCAATCTAATTACATATTAGATTTGTTATTATTGGTTCCAGCATTCTGTTACGTCGTTCTTACGTTCACATGCAATTGACTTTCTTCAACCTTAAGTGATCATACTTAAAGTTTAATCATGACTTAATAATGTTTCATTAAGTTCCTTAGTTCATTATTAATCAATTACCAATCATGCTCTACTTATAAAAATTCTTTATTGTCCAAACCCTAAGGCTGGCACTGCGGCGCTAGCTCCCTTTACTTCAGTCGCACTGCGGCGCCATACTCCAGGGGCTAAAGACCCGGACTCGGCGATGCGGCGTGAGTCCCCTTCGTTAAATCCACACTGCGGCACGACCTATTTGGCCTTGGGCTGGCACCGCGCCGCCAGATCGGTGCACCAGAAAACTTAGACAGTTTTTCAACTTTGCGAAACTCCCAGGCTCGTAACTTCTTCATTATAAGTCTGAATTGGATCGTTTAAGAGCCTATAGTTCACAAATCACATACTCTACATGTTCATGTAAGAATTTTATCTTTTTGACTTCCTTAACTATAAATTTTCCTATTGGTTCATTTTTAATGAAAATGATAAACGTTCGTGAACGTTCAGCGCTCGTTTCTTCGTTCTAAGTCGAATCCGGTCATTTTTGAGTCTCCAACTCTATAATGCCAAATAAGACTTGTCTCCATCAAAACCAACGTTTCGGAGTTCAAACACAAAATCCGACTTCTATTCCGAGAATTTCACGAATTCGACGAATATCGTCCAATCGTGTGAATTCCGACAAAACTTCGTTACTTATGAATTGTTCATCGTTCTAAATGAATTCAATCCATTCTATAGACATCTCAACCTACACATTACAACAACTTATTTTAAGTGAGTTTATGGCTTATTCTTTATAAGTTTATAACTTAACAAATTATAATTTACAAGATTTCATTTCTTATGACTTATTATTGATTCAAGTCCTTTAATCAACATTCTTACATCTTATTAACATATTAACTTCATTCATGTAAATATGTTACAAGTTCATATATGATCCTCATAAGTTCATAACTTACTTAGGTTTAAATTACTTATTCATGACTTATACGACTTAAGTCCATTGATTATCCAATTCTTTTGTGTTCTTAGCATACATGTTCATTAAGCTACACTTCTCTTATCACCCTACAATGGTAGAGATGGAAGATATAAGATCATAAGATCATTTACCTTTGATGACTAGCTTTCTTCTTCTTGAAAAATCTAACAATGGAAGTTTGACTTATAAGTGCTTATTCTCTCTAACACTTAAGTTGCTTTATGTTGGATGAAGTTAACAAACAAATAATGAAATTGGAGCTTGCTATTTATAGGCTTTCTAAAGTTAGGGCACTTTGGTCAAAAGCACATCCCACCTCCTTAGTAACCTCCTTAATATTCAATAATTAAGGTCTAAGTTTACTTGCTCTTCACCTTAATTACTTGGCCACCACAACAAATCCTTGGTCACCAAGATCACCCATGGGTTGCCCCATGGATCAAGCTTTACCCATTAGATCATTAATTGGGCTTAGGTCCACTTAGATTAACTTATTCCTTTGGGCTTGCATTAATTTACTTTGGGCTTCATATTAACAAACACTTGGGCTTACCACTACTAAATCTTGGACTTGCACCTTACTTCTTATTGAACTTGTACTTCATACAAGATTCCGCCATGCCATTTCATTTGACTTTAATCCTTAACGTTCTCTAATTAAGTCCACACGCAAAATATTACGTTTTCCATACTTGAATTATTATTACATAATCCATCTCACCTTATTATTCTAATGTTGCATATTTCTCAGAAGTTCAAAAATAATTCCCGAGCAGAAAATGATGAATATTGTTTTTCGGAAAATTTCTCAGAAAGCTTTTATTTTCGTCTTGGAAATTCAAACACTTTAATTCCTTCACGTAGTTAGAATACTATGACGTTCCGATATTTCTAGGTTATAGAACAACATTCATCTTACTAACGTATAATAATAACAAATAATATTATTTTATTCATTATAAAAGTATTTACAAAAGGTTCGATTTTTCGGGACGTTACATGCACAGCCGAATACATGGAAGTAGCTGACATTTGGTTTTCTTCCTTTCCACAGTTCGTAGGGAGTTTTCTTTATTGTAGAGTGTATCAGCGATCTGTTCTAAGTGTAGCATACAGTGTTGACAGCTTCTGCCTGGAAGTATTTAGGTAGATGGGCTGCTACTGGTAGAGTTCTTCCAGCCTCTATCAACGTTCTATTCTTTCTCTCAGCTACTCCATTTTGTTGAGGAGTTCGTGGAGCTGAGAAGTTGTGACTGATGCCATTGTCTGTACAGAACTGTTCCATCTCAGAGAAGTCGAATTCTCTGCCATGATCACTCCGTATAGCCTTGATTTTCTCCCTTTTCTCGTTCATCACTAGTCTGAACATCTTTATTAGTTGGGAGTTCGTTTCATCTTTTGAGTTTAGAAAGAACACCCATGTGAATCTGGTGTAATCATCCACTATGACTAGTGAGTATCTCTTCCCTCCAAGGCTTGTTGTTGGAATTTGTGACGCCCCCAAATTCGGGTATCTTCCAACCCGACAGATGGTGCTACACGGTGCTACAGTTCATATAAACATTCAATTGAAATTCCTCAAAAGAACGAATATGTCTTATATATATTCAAAATAATATTAACATTCTCCCAGGTTCTTTATAATCGTTACAATTGTTCTTGTCATAATATCAAATAGTATCATTACAAAACTAGATTATTACATAGGTAATCTACTGGTTCGCCTTAGCCTTCCCTTTATCCTTTCCAGATCCATCGATTCGTTCGATCCTAGTTGCATTCATATAGTTCAAGTCTGTAAGTCCGACATAGCTTACGAGCACGTCTAGGTGATCAGCCTATAGTACTCTATGTTGATCAACACTACATTCATTAAACGTATGTACGTTTAAGTTGTGGCAACCTCACGTGCATATCGTTTGACGACAAAACAATTTAGCATACTCAGTCTTCATTTGAAAACCACACCAACATAGTTTGGTAAAATATTGACAATACTTTGATAGATTGTAACATATCATAAGTCTAGCCGAAAGAATTGGCTTTTACTTTATCAGACATTAGTTCATGCGTAAGAATACATGAATCATAAAGCTTGTCCAGATTGAACTGAAACAAGGGTTAGAATACTTTCCTTTAACGTATGCTACAGTTATAACACGTGCACTTTAAGTCTTTAAGGTCTCTACAATAGATAATAACATCACATAGCACATTAGGTCATGAATAACATACATGGTTCCTAAAGAATCTTACCCTTCTTCTCAATCTAATTACATATTAGATTTGTTATTATTGGTTTCAGCATTCTGTTACGTCGTTCTTACATTCACATGTAATTGACTTTCTTCAACCTTAAGTGATCATACATTAAGTTTAATCATGACTTAATAATGTTTCATTAAGTTCCTTAGTTCATTATTAATCAATTACCAATCATGTTCTACTTAAAAACATTCTTTATTGTTTAAACCCTAAGGCTGGCGCTGCAGCACTAGCTCCCTTTACTTCAGTTGCTCTGCGGCGCCATACTCCAGGGGCTAAAGACCCAGACTCGGTGATGCCGCGCGAGTCCCCTTCGTTAAGCCTGCGCTGCGACGCAAAAACTCTAGTAGGTCACAGCTTTTCCAGGCCAAGCTCAGTGCTGCAGTGCGACCTATTTGGCCTTGGGTTGGTGCCGCGGAGCCAGATCGGTGCACCAGAAAACTTAGATAATTTTTCAACTTTGCGAAACTCCAGGGTTCGTAACTTCTTCGTTATAAGTCTGAATTAGCTCGTTTAAGAGCCTATAGTTCACAAATCACATACTCTACGTGTTCATGTAAGAATTTTATCTTTTTGACTTCGTTAACTCTAAATTCGCCTATTGGTTCATTTTTAACGAAAATGATAAACGTTCATGAACGTTCAGCGACTAGTTTCTTCGTTCTAAGTAAGAATTCGATCATTTTTGAGTCTACAACTCTATAATGCCAAATAAGACTTGTCTCCATTGAAAACCAATATTTCCGAGTTCAAACACAAAATTTGATTTCCATTCTAAGAATTTCACGAATTCGACGATTATCGTCCAATCGTGTGAATTTCGACAAAACTTCATTACTTATGAATTGTTCATCGTTCTAAATGAATTCAATCCATTCTATAGACATCTCAACCTACATATTACAACAACCTATTTTTAAGTTAGTTTATGGCTTATTCTTCATAAGTTTATAACTTAACAAATTATAATTTACAAGATTTCATTTCTTATGACTTATTATTGATTCAAGTCCTTTAATCAACATTCTTACATCTTATTAACATATTAACTTCATTCATGTAAATATGTTACAAGTTCATATATGATCCTCATAAGTTAATAACTTACTTAGGTTTAAATTACTTATTCATGACTTATACGGCTTAAGTCTATTGATTATCCAATTCTTATGTGTTCTTAGCATACATGTTCGTTAAGCTACACTTCTCTTATCACCCTATAATAGTAGAGATAGAAATATCAGATCATAAGATCATTTACCTTTGATGACTATCTTTCTTCTTCTTGAAAATCTAATAATGGAAGTTTGACTTTAAGTGCTTATTCTCTCTAACACTTAAATTGCTTTATGTTTGATAAAGTTAACAAACAAATAATGAAATTGGAGCTTGCTATTTATAGGCTTTCTAAAGTTAGGTCACTTTGGTCAAAAGCACATCCCACCTCCTTAGTAACATCCTTACTATTCAATACTTAAGCTCTAAGTTTACTTGCTCTTCACCTTAATTACTTGGCCACCACAACAAATATGTGGTCACCAAGATCACCCATGGGTTGCCCCATGGATCAAGCATTACCCATTGGATCATTAATCGGGCTTAGGTCCACTTAGATTAACTTATTCCTTTGGGCTTGTATTAATTAATTTGGGCTTCATATTAACAAACACTTGGGCTTAACACTACTAAATCTTGGGCATGCACCTTACTTCTTATTGAACTTGTACTTCATACAAGATTCCACCATGCCATTTCATTTGACTTTAATCCTTAACATTCTCTAATTAAGTCTACATGTGAAATATTGAGTTTTCCATACATGAATTATTATTACATAATCCATCTCACCTTGTTATTCTAACATTTCGTATTTCTCGGAAGTTCAAAAATAATTCCCGAGCGGAAAATGATGAATAATGTTTTTCGGAAAATTTCTCGGAAAGATTTTATTTTCGTCTTCGAAATTCAAACACTTTAAGTCCTTCACATAGTTAATATACTACGACGTTCCGATATTTTTAGGTTATAGAACAACATTCATCTTACTAACGTATAATAATAACAAATAATATTATTTTATTCATTATAAAAGTATTTACAAAAGGTTCGATTTTCCGGGGCGTTACATGCACAGCCGAATACATGGAAGTAGTTGACGTTTGGTTTTCTTCCTTTCCACTATTCGTAGGGAGTTTTCTTTATTGTAGAGTGTATCAGCGATCTGCTCTGAGTGTAGCATGCAGTGTTGACAGCTTCTGCTTGGAAGTATTCAGGAAGATGGACTTCTGCTAGTAGAGTTCTTCCAGCTTCTATCAACATTCTGTTCTTTCTCTCAGCTACTCCATTTTGTTGAGGAGTTCGTGGAGCTGAGAAGTTGTGACTGATGCCATTATCTGTGCAGAACTGGTCCATCTCAGAGAAGTCGAATTATTTATCATGATCACTCTGTATAGCCTTGATTTTCTCCCCTTTCCCATTCATCACTAGTCTGAACATCTTTATTAGTTGGGAGTTTGTTTCATCTTTTGAGTTTAGAAAGAACACCCATGTGAATCTGGTGTAATAATCCACTATGACTAGTGAGTATCTCTTCCCTCCAAGGCTTGTTGTTGGAATTTGTGACGCCCCCAAATTTGGGTATCTTCCAACCTGATAGATGGTGCTACACGGTGCTACAGTTCACATAAACATTCAATTGAAATGCCTCAAAATAACGAATATGTCTTATATATATATATTCAAAATAATATTAACATTCTCCCAGATTCTTTATAACCGTTACAATTGTTCTTGTCATAATATCAAATAGTTTCATTACAAAACTATACTATTACATAGGTAATCTACGGGTTCTCCTTAGCCTTCCCTTTATCCTTGTTGGATCCATCGGTTCGTTCGATCTTAGTTGCATTCATATGGTTCAAGCAAGAGTGAGCCTAACTAGCTCAGCAAGTACAACAATTCTAATAAAATGGGATGCTTAAAACATAGGAATCGTATATCTTCAATAACTGAACAATAGTTACGAAGTACTATCGATAATTGAAAATAGCACCTCTTTTCATTCAAAATGTTTTACAATGACAATATTCAGTAAAACATCAATTCCGGTCCAAGACCATGAGCATTTCATTAGTTCTTTGAAAAGGATATCACGGCACTAAGTCCGTAAGTTCAACATAGCTTACGAGCACGTCTAGGTGATCAACCTATAGTACTCTATGTTGACCTATACTACATTCATTAAACGTATGTACATTTAAGTTGTGGCAACCTCACGTGCCTGTCGTTTGACGACAAGACAATTTAGCATACTCAGTTTTCATTTGAAAACCACACCAACATAGTTTGGTAAAACATTGACAATACTTTGGTAGATGGTAACATATCATAAGTCTAGCCGATAGAATTGCCTTTGACTTCATCAGACATTAGTTCATGCGTAAGTATACATGAATCACAAATATTGTCCAGATTGAACTGAAACAAGGGTTAGAATACTTGCCTTTGGATTCTGCTATAGTAATAATACGTGCACTTTAAGTCCTTAAGGTCTCTACAATAGATGATGAATAACATACATAGTTCCTAAAGAATCTTACCCTTCTTCTCAATCTAATTACGTATTATATTTGTTATTATTGGTTCCGGCTTTCCGTTATGTCGATCTTATGTTCATATGTAATTGAGTTACTTCAACCCTAAGTAATCATCCTTAAGGTTTAAACATGTCTTAACAATGTTAAAATTAAGCCTTAGTTCATTACTAATGAGTTACCGTTGATGCTCTCTTTACAATTATTCTTCAATGTCAAAAACCTTAAAATTTGGCCATGCCAAATGCATTCCCTTTTTACTTTAGTAAGCCATGCACAAGAATACTCCAAAGACTAAAGATCCAGACTTCTAAGACTCAAGAACAAGTCCCTTTGTTATGGCCACGTTACGGTGCCAACTAACAGTGTACCATGCCTCTACCTTGCATCAAGCGGTCAGGGATTTTTTATGCCTTGAGTCGTACCACAAGCACTTGACTCAAGTGCTTTAGAAAATTTTGACAGATTTTTGACTTTGTGAGATTCCCGGGCTCGTAACTTCTTCGTTATAAGTCCGAATTGGCTCATTCAAGAGCCTACGGTTCATAAATTACATACTCTACATGTTCATGCAAGAATTTTATGTATTTGACTTCGTTACCTAAAAATTCACCTATTAGTCCATTTTTAACGAAAATGATAAACGTTCGTGAATGTTCAACGCTCGTTTCTTCGTTCTAAGTTAGAATTCGGTCATTTTTGAGTCCCCATCTATAATGCCAAATAAGACTTGTCTCCATCAACAACTAACGTTTTTGAGTTCAAACACAAAATCCGACTTCCATTCCGAGAATTTCACGAATTCGACGATTATCGTCCAATCGTGTGAATTCTGGCAAAACTTCGTTACTAACGATTTGTTCATCAATTCAAATGGATTCAATTCATTAACTAAACATCTCAACTTACATATTATAAAAAATTATTTTCATGTTAAGTCATTACATGTTCTTCATGAACTTATTTACATATCAAAGTATAAATTTCATACACTTTCATTTCTTATGACTTATTATTGTTTTAAGTCCTTTAACCAACATTCTTACCTCTTATAAATCATACCAACTTCTTAAAGTAAACATATGACAAGTTCATCATTGTTCTTCATAAGTTCATAACTTATCTAGGTTTTAATTACTTATTCATTACTTACACGGCTTAAGTCCATTATTTATTCGCTTCTTATGATTTCTTAGCATACATGACCATCACTTCTATATCAAGCTATCATGGTAGAGATAGAAGACTAATGGCATAGGATCATTTACCTTTGATGACTAGCTTTCCCCTTCTTGAAAATCTAACAATGGAAGTTTGACTTAATTGTGCTTATTCTCTATAACACTTAAGTTATTTTGTAAGGAAAGTTGTTGGATAATTTGAACAAGCAAATAATGAATCCAAAACTTGGTATTTATAGGCTTTCTAAAGTTAGGATACTTTGGTCAATAACACAACCCACCTCCTTTGTAACCTCCTTACTATTCACTACTTAATAACTAAGTAAACTTGCTAGCCACACTAATTACTTAGCCTCCACATTAAATCCTTGGTCACCAAGATCACCCATGGGTTGCCCTATGGATCAAGCTTTACCCATTGGATCATATCTTGGGCTTAGATTGAATTACTTAGCTTATTCTTGTGGGCTTGCATTAATTTGTTTTGGGCTTCACATTCACAACCACTTGGGCTTGCACCTTAATGTTTATTGGACTATTCAATTGTTTACACAATCTTACTAGTCCATTCCATTTAATTAAAAGTCTTATAACATATACTATACGTATAATTCTTGTATTCTAACTCGTATACTAAATCATAATATACAGAATATCACATTCCTACATACTCGTATAATACTTTGGATCATACTCGTATGCACTACTTCGCACAATACATACGTATCATATGATCATAACATTAAATTCTTAACACTTGATTTTCCTAACGTGCTCAAATCAAGCCCGCATGCGAAATATTGCGTTTTCCATACTTGAATTATTATTACATAATCCATCTCATCTTGTTATTCTAACGTTACGTATTTCTCGGAAGTTCAAAAATAATTCTCGAGCAGAAATCTATAAATAGTGTTTTTCAAAAATTTCTCGAAAAACTCTTATTTTCATCATGGAAATTCAAAAAGTTTGAAATTTAAGTAGGTACACTTAGAAGGGGGGTTGAATAAGTGTAGGGACAAACTATGTCGAACTTTTGATTAACTAAAAATTCCTTTTGATATTCAATGTAGCAAGCTGGATTCTATATCTTTGTATGTTAAAATATGAAAACAAGATATTGAATTAATGTATCACTTTCAAAAAATATAATTCCAAGACTAAACTTTTTCTAAAGTTGATTATGATAAACCAATTTACTGAATTTGTTTAGTGATATGAATGGATATAGAATGCAGGCTGCTGGATAGTTAACAGAATAATAAAACACAAAATGTAATCACATAAACACCGAAATTTTTACGTGGTTCAACTACTACCCTCTAGAATAGTAGCCTAATCCACGTCTAATACCAACTAGTATGGGAGACTCACTTTTATTAAACTTTTCCAATTACAATACAAGTTCCAACAATTTGAACACCTTTTCTCCTTGTGCACCTATGTACTCTTAAGCACCTATGCTTTCTTCAAACTTGATTGTAATAATGCAGTAACCCAAATCGAATTACACTTTAGAGAATATTGATTTGTATAAGAAGATATAAGATACACAATAGAGGTCTAATGATCTAGAAATATATCACTTACCAATGCAAGGCTCTAATATGTAATGATATGCAAGAAAAGTATTACCAGAATATTTTCTACAAGACCACCTTAGCCGTAGCTCCTTCTTAATGCAAATAATAATCAGGAAGAAAAAAATTGATTCGTAGCTTGTATGCTTTGTGATATCACTATGTGTTTTTTCTTACCACTTTTTAATGGACTCAGTTTCTTTTATAGGCAACTAAAAAGTATTACCGTTGCTAAGACCCACTACTATGATATGAGCGTTTAAAACATATTGCATAAATCTTGCAATTTCCATGTCAATCATGATATGCTCAGTTCGTTTTACATCACCGAGAATTTATGTTTCCTCGTGATTTAAGATATCATGTTATCAGTGATTTTAGGCCAGCTGATTTGCATCACGTGGAAGATAGTACCTCTTACATCTTTCCACTATACCATTCACTTAAATTGGAAGTCAATATACTTGTTACCATAAATTATCTACTGACTGATTTCCATATAACTTACCATATATTGGGCCGGTGGGAATAACCAATAGATTCCTTAGATCATGGAGCAATATTATGATGCATGACTCATGCTATCCCATATTTGTTTTTACCATGAATCAGATTGATGGAAATAAATAATGCATAATTTACGGTATTTTATTCAATCAACTTTTTACCCCCAAACTACCATATATATTGTTTGACAGGATTTGATTCCTTAAGTTATAGTGAACGAATTTCGACCATGCATATCATGGGCTTAGTGTATTAGTATGTAGCACTGAATATGTGAGCACAATTATATATGTAATGCACATGTCCTAGAGCCTTATATTGGAAAGTGATAAATGCTAAGATCTTACATATTTTTCCTAGGACTCAATTTGTCTTTCCTTCTTCAAAGATTCCTTGTCATTGTAATTTCCTCCTTGATGTTCCTGTATTGACATATCTTTCCCTAAAATTTTATAGAGCATGATTAGAGGAATAATATGGTCATCATCAAAACATGGAGTATGACATAAGTCAACACAATTTAATTCCTTCACGTAGTTAAAATACTACGATGTTCCGACGTTTCTAGGTTATAGAACGACATTCATCTTACTAACACATAATAATAAAAAATAATGTTATTTTATTCATTAAAAAGTATTTACAAAAAGTTTAATTTTCTGAGGCGTTACAGAATTGGCCCAAATAGATCCATGTGAAGCAGCTGCAAAGGCTTGTCAATTCAGTTGGCAGTTTTGCTCTTAAATGAGCTTTTAGTCTACTTTCCAAGCTGACAAGCATTGCATGACCTTTCTTTGACGAAACTTAACTTGGGTAAGCCTCCAACTAGATCTTTTGAGGCCAATTTAGACATGCTTTTGAAGTTGAGATGAGATAGTCTTCTATGCTATAGCCAGCTCATTTCTTCAAATGCTTTAGCCAAAAATCATATCGTCTCGTCTGAGCTTAGTTGACTAAGATTTACAGTGTAGACATTTCATTCTCTTATTTCGGTCTACTTTATAGCGGATGTGTTAAGATCTCTGACTTGTCACAGAGTTGGCTTATACTTAGAAGATTGTGTGGTAGTCCTTCCATAGGCTACTTTACTGAAGGATACTGCACCATTCCCACCTGAGCCATATCCTCTTGTCTTGCCAGAGCCATTGTCTCCAAAGATAACTAAAGGACCCTCCTTCTCTATGTAGTTAGACAGAAGAACTTTGTTCCCAGTCATGTGCCTTGAGCATCCACTATCCAGATACCAGGTTGTGATCGTAGAGCTATGTTCCTATGGTAATATTAAACTTTCATTTTGGTACCCATACTTGCATGGGTCCTACTTTGTTAGTACCCTTTGGAACCCAAATTTGCTTGATTTTGGGTTTTACATGCATAGGATTATGATAGCGCATTGCAGCCATATGATCAACCTTATTGCATACAAAACATCTAATATGATGCATGCGTGTGTGTCTATGTGGATTCTTCCTCCATTTGGACTTATGTGGGTTCTCAGCCATCCTTCTTTTAAACTGGTTCTCCTTCTTCCATGTATCCTTGTGTTTCATAATTTGTGAGGAGTGTACCTTTCCTCTATTGTTCCTTCCCAGTTGGCCCGTGGAGTTGATATTACTCGACTCTACGATCCTTCGAGGTTGGAAAGTAGTGGCTAGGTTACTCTTCTCTTTTCTAAAACCCAAGCCAGCATGAGATCCTTTATTCCTTGGAATATGGATTGAATCAGAAGAGCAGGGTTGGATTGGTTCTTCCTTATATGAGGATTTCACAAATATAATGCTTCTACTAAAACTTGGAGCATTACTAGGGCTAGTTTCCTTTATCTTTTCCATATATGGCTCTGAGGTGGATTCCCCAAAGCCTAAACCTGTTCTGTCAGATGCACTTCTCTGAATAGAGATCAGGGAGTCCATGGATGAAGAGGATTTATTCCATGTAGAAATTGTCCTTTCTAGTTCCTCAATTATAGAGGTTAGACTTGATTCTGTTTGTGCATTGAGCTCATTGGTCTGTTTTAAGAGCTATTTCTCAGCATTAAACTTGGAGAGAGAGTCAGTACTTAGAAGGGCAGTTTCCAGTTCTTCCTGAACTTTCTCTTTCTCTTTTTGAAGAAGTGAATAATCTTTGGACAGAACTCTAAACCATTTCATGTACTGATACAAATCAGATGTTATGACATGTAGTGAAGTTCTTAAATCATCAATGTCTACATCAAGAGAGTTAAAGTCAAATACCTCATCTATACTTACTTCATTAATATTAAAGTTATTTTTATCCTTTGCATGCTTGGCCATCAGGAAAAGATTTTTCATTTGAGGATCTTCATCATCTCCAGATTCGGGAGTTGAGTCGTTGTCTGAGTCACTCCACGATCCTCCAGCTACAAGACCTTTATCTTTCTTCTAAGGCCTTTTGTTTCCTTTGAATTCCTTCTTTGAATTTGATTTCTTCTTCAGTTTTTCTCTAATAAGAGGTTTGTTGCAGTTTGCAATGAAATGTCCAGGCTTCTTGCAATTGTAGCATAGGTCATTTATCTGCTCCTGGCTACTATAGTTGTTGACTTTCTTTGGTTTGTTGTTTCTGCTCTGACGCATGAACCTTCTGAGTCTTTTCACCAGCATTGCAAAGTCTTTATCATCATCTTCATCATAGTCAGAGTCATTTTCAGTATTGGCTTTGGAGATGTTGTCAGTTGCTTTGAGAGAAACCCCTTTATCCTTCTTTCTTCCTTCAGATAGAAATTCTGCTCGTTAAGTCAGCTCCAGTTCATATGTAAGAAGGTTGTCATATAATTGTTGAACAGTCATTTCATGGAGATTCTTTGATTCTCTGATGGCAGTGATTTTTGTATCCCACTTGCTAGGTAAAGCTCTCATGAACTTTATGATTAAATTTTATTTGGATAGATCTTTTCATAGGCTCGGATACAGTTGAGCAGTACATAGAATCTTTCGTAGGTGGAAGTGACATTTTCTCCTTGAACGTGTGCAAACAGCTCATATTGCTGACTCAGGAGAGATTGATTGTTTTCTCTAACTTCTTATGTTCCTTTATGCATGATGAGCAATGCTTCCCATACCTCCTTCACTATTTTGCTATTAACCACATTCTCGAACAAATCATTTTTTAAAGATTGGAACAAAATGTTCATGGTCTTTTTGTCGAGTTGAACAACTTTCTTATCGTTGTCTATCCATTCTTCTTTGACCTTGATCTGAATTCTTCTTGGGTCGTCTGTAGTTGGTGCAAGATTTGTAGGAACATAGGGCCCATTCTGAAAAGTTTCAAATAGATCTTCATCTATTGAATACATGTATGCTTGCACACGAACTTTCCAGTTGGCGAATTTGTCTTTGTTGCATATAAGAGGCTTGCTGCCTCCTCCAGTCTTTGATTCGCTTATCAAATGTGCCATTGGATCTACTTAAGCTTTGTAGGCTATTTGATAGAACCTCCTCTTATACCAATTGTTAGTTCCCAGAGGCACAATAGTTATCCAGAAGGGGGAGTTGAATAGATATTTTAAATTCTTTTCGAAATACTTTGTTAGTTTTGATAATGATTTAAACACAGCGGAATTAAGATTTGTTTGTTCTCCCTTTAAGATATAGTGAGTTAATAAGAGTGAGGTAGTTATAACAGTTATAGCAGTTATAGCAAGATTATAAGAGACACATCAATTTTAAGTGGTTTAGAGCACTTAAAGCTCCTAGTCCACTCTTCTACTCCTCGAGTAGGAAATCCACTAAGGATATCTTTACACTTTCTGAATCTCACAGATTCCTTCAAGACCAACAGTCTTGGCACTTCTCAGTTCACTTTTGAACTCTTCAAGTCTAGCAGACTTGGTTCATTACAGTTCACTTAGAACTCTTCAAGTCCTTCTGACTTTGAAACTTCTTACTTCACTTGATAGTAGTTGATGAGTTCTTAAACGGTGTTACTCAGTTTCCGTTAAGCTCTTGTTCAAAAAAATTGAGTAGCTGAGCAAGCTTTATCTTTTCGAATCATAGAGTTGAGCGTTGAGTGTTCTTCAGCGTTTTTGTTCAGTGCTTACTTGGTTGTATCATCTGCTAATTTTTTGCATATATGAGGTCTTTGAATTGTATCCGTTGAAGACATTCGTTGAAGCATTAAATGCATTTGACATTTCTGAGCTTTGATGGAGAGTTTCTGCACGTCTTCTAATTAGCAGTCTGGCCCACTGACACAGCAGACTGCTATTTCACCTAACACCTGAAAAGGTGTTTTCTACTGACCCATAGTACTTTCCTTAGCTTCTTCAATACGTTTCTTTGTTGTATACTAAGGATGACTGTTGTGTCATTGGGACTGCCGAGGACTTCAACGTTTATAATCCATTCCACATTTGATGGGATTTATTCTTAAACAAATGGGCAAGGCTCGATGCTTATGATACAAACAGATGATGCTTTACGATTCTAATCGTGGTGTCTTTCCACCTTGGTGCTTGATCTGATACTAGCAAATGAGAACACTATGATTTCTCTTAAGGACTGGCACACTACGATCTTCACTTGCTTTTCTTGCAGACTATACGTTTTTGAGAGCACACTATGATCTCTGAGTTGCCTCGACAAACATTTGGACCACTCTACGACTTCAGGAGAGGCCCTTCAAGGCAGACACACTACGATTCTCGATGCTCTATGATTCTGCCTTGGCTTCTGCAATCTCTTGAGCAGCTCGATAGACTACAATTCTATTGAAGCCTATCTATTACATCTCAAGACATAAATCAATCTAACAGCTTTGATCTCTTCATCTATATATTCATTTATAGAGTGATAAACATTAAAAGCTTAGATCAACCTACCAAATTTGATCCACCACTAAGTCCTTGTACATATATTCCTTGAAGTACTTTACATATAATCATGAATATTTACTTTCAACATCAAATTTAAATATGAAATCTCCCAACAGTTACCATTTCCACCTCCTTACTAACCTCCTTACTATTCACGAAGCTTCTCTTGGAATCTTCGTGCTTCCGTATTACGGAATTCGTCCGACAGTTTGAAAAACTGCGATTCTCGGAATCCAAATATTTTTGGATATTTCGTCTTTCTTTTACAGATTAACTTTTACGCATTCTTCAGAACTTTGAAAAACTGAAAAACACTTTTTGATGATAAGTGTTTTCCTTCACGTTTTCCCTTAACGTAGTTAAACGAATGAAAAGTACATAACAATACTTTTCGTCATTTTTCTTTCGTCCGATTTCTACACGTTTTTTGAGAAAAACTTTTATCGGCTAACTTAACTTTTCAGGATATTTTATCATCAAATCTTTCGACGGAATGTCATTTTGACATACCGAACTCTCGCAAAGGCTTAGATTATTCAAACCCTAACCCTTAGGTTTCGTCGGGTGAATAGTGCCTATTTCGTCTTTTTCCTCAAAAATATTTTTGTTCCCGAAAAAATTTTATTTTTGTCTTGAAAATTTTTACTCGTTTAGTCTAGCTCGTAGCCAAAATCCTCTTGTATTATAATCACTCTAGGTTCTAGAATGATTAATAAACACATAGCGTAGAATATTATTAATAAAAATTCATTTTATTAATAACTAATTCTTTAAACTTAAATTCTGGACAATCCGGTTCTCCGGGTTGTCACACTTCCCCCTTATAAAAACTCCATCCTCGGAATTTCTTACAACCACACCCATACCCGGGTGCTTTATTCCTACAACCTTTAGCAGAGGTTTTATTCGTACTTCTTCTCTTTCTTATAACCATCCTTTTCCTAAGGATTATCTATTGACATAATCATTATTAGTTAAACCTCGCGCCTAACTATACTTTCAATCTTTTGGTTCCTCACATTCACCCCTTCTTCACAGAATTTCGTCCTTGAAATTTTTAGCTTACTATTCTCTCATCTTCTCTTCGAAAAAGTTCTTATCTTTCAAACATTCCCTAATCTTCATAACTTAAAAATTATAAAGTAAAAGGAATAAAAAGGAATATAAAGATTCCTTTAAAACATTTCACATTTTTGTTAAGGGGTTAAATCGACCATGAACTCTTACTAGGTTTAACAGCATTCCACCGTAAATCCTTCTATCATGGTAAATTTACAATCACCAAGAAAATAAACTACATCTTCCATACGTAGGTGATCAACCCATAGTATAATCCCATTTCGGGGTGTGTTCACCTCAGACTTATTAATCAGATTACGCACCAAAGCAATTTGGTTTGGCACAAGTTCTCAAAGAAAGGTCAATTTTCTTATAACATGACATTCCATTTGTCTAGCCAAATCAAATAGCTTAGACCATACCAATAAATTGGAAATCAAATTGAAACATTCGTCTAGTCAAATCAATCGATTACTCTTTAAATTCTTTTAATCATAACTTCAAAACGTTTTATGACGTCATGATACCTTACTGTTTCACAACACGTTGGGGACTTCGTCAGTTTATGACTTTGTCATTATACATCATACCATAGTGGGTTGTTGATCCTAAGATCACATCCAATGTGATAACCCGAGAATTTAGGCAATTAATAAAAATCTTAATTTATTGAATAAAGGTTCAATGATAAGACCTAGATAGGAAATAAGATATGAATTTAAAAATTTTGTGATAATACTTATATTGTTTGTGTATATGATAATATATGTGTATAGTTTGTGGTTATGGATTAAGGATTGATTAGATAAGTTATAATATTAGCAAACCCTAATGTTATGTTAAGAACTTCGATGTTCAGTCAGTAAACCCTAATGATCGATAAGAAACCCTAATTCTAGTTCTGGAAACCCTAATTTCAGTTCTGGGAATCTGAAACCCTAATCGAGAATATCAAAACCCTAATTTGGGAGCTCAAAAGCTAAGTATAAAGACTTAAGGATTAAAAGTTATGGGATATACATGAAAAGACCAAATTACCCTTCAAATTATAGGGGAAATTACCAAAATACCATTAGTAGGTGCGAAATGACTAAAATGCTCTTTTACTTAAACTTTAAGTAAAAGATATTTTGAAATGTGTGGTGAATCACCACTTGAACTTGCCAAGTGTCCCAACTACACCACAAATCAGCCATTAGGCCACATAAAAATATTCATGGCCATGGAATCAGAAAGTTAGTGAATTAAAGTAAAAAAATCTTACTTTAGTTCTCATTTAGCCAAGACCACTTCTGTCTCTCTAACCTTCAAAATTTTGAGAGGAAGTCAGCCAAAAATAAAGCCATGATAACTTCATAGCTTGCCAAGAACAGAATCCATGATCAGAAATCAAAAATTTAAGCATAAAAGGTATAAAACCTAAGCCTTGCTAGATCTTTATGATTTATGTTAATGTTGTGTTTTGATGTTTAGATATGTGTTAGAAGATGTTACTTAGTGATCTATGGTATTACATCATAGATCCATAACATTTAGATGAAAGAATATAGGTTTTTAAAGACTGACTTAGAACCCTAAAAATATGATCTGACGGCCATATGTCTGGGCTTATAGATCTTTGTGTGTTAATCGTTAGGATGGATTAGTGTAATAGAGTTGTTATATGCCATGAGGGGAGTAGACTAGAAGTGGAATCAAGTTTATATCATGTCTAGATCTCAAGATATTGATGGTCAAACATGGTTGACCGACCTTGGAATCTGAGTTTGTGGGCAACCCAGAAACCCAGGAACCTTCTAACAAGATATTGCAAGCCTCTGATCTTGCTGTTGTTAATGTTTTGGACCATGTTAGTGTATATGTTTTGTAGTCTGACATATGGACTACCAATCCATGCCATTAGAATACTCATATCATGAACAGAATCAAAATTAATCATGGTCAAAGTAGGGTTGACCAACTACATTATGAAGATTTATGGATTTTCCAGATTTCTCAAGAACATCTCCTCACAGCAGTTTGGCCGGCCTTGATCTTACTGTTGTGATGTTGTTAAGCTACAAAAGTGTATTACTTTTGTACCTTGACATCTCTACTACAATATTGAACCACTTAATCACACACAAAAAACCAAGAATCCAAGATTCAAAGCTTAGAAAGTGGTACCTTGCAACTGTTTTCATTTTTTGGGTAACCCAGAAATGAAGAACATGTCTGACAGCCACTTTGATGGCTTATAACTTCTAGTTGTGATGTGTTTTGGCCATGAAACTTGTTTGGGGTTGTAGTATTACATCAATACCACAACACTAACACCATTACCAGCCCAGAAACATCAAGATCAAGGATTTGTGAGTGGTCAAATTAGGTACGTACCCTGGTGACTGGCCATGAATGTTCTTGAGTGCTCAAGAACACCTATAGCGACAGTTTTCTCACTATAGACCCCTTTAGCGACAGTTTAAATATAAATTAATTATTTTAATTAAATAAATAGAATAAAATGATTAATAATTATGAAAAATTCATAATTAATTTGTAAAAATTATTTAAGTCATAAAAATTGATTTTCTATAATTTGGGATATATTTTATTATTATTTTAATATTTTAAATATTAATAATATTTAATTTATTTAATTATTATATTAAATAAATTACTTAAAATGATTTAATATTTTAAAAATCATTTGAAAATATATTAAAGTGTTAGAAAATATTTGAAGCAATTTTGAATGACTTTTAAAATTTTGTGATGAATTTCATTAATAATTTAATATTAATGATAGTTAATTTAATTAATAATTGTATTAAATAAATTATGGAAAAATAGTTTTAATGTTTTACAAATCATATAAAAATAATTTAAAGGTTTTAAAAATGTTTTAAGTTATAAAACATAAATTTTAATATTTTTCATGAAATTCATTAATATTTTAATATTAATGATGCTTATTTAATAATCGCTTTTAAATGTTTTAAAATCATTTAAAGGAGACATTAAGGTATTAAAATTACTTTGAGATATTATAAATAACTTATAATATTATGTTAAGTATTTCATTAATATTTGAAATTATTTAAATATTAATGATAATGGAATTGTGTGGTATTTAAATCATTTAAATATATATGATACTAATGATTGAAAAATCTTTATAACTCATAATAATTATTTGAAAATTATTATGAGTTATTGAAAAATGTTTTGATTAAATAATAAATTATCTAAGATATTGTTAAAGTGTTTCGGTAGAGTCTTATTGGAATTAGGCTCGATAATTATCCGATTAGGCAATCGGAATGTCGAAATAGTACAGAACTCAACTCAGACTGAAATAGTTTGACTTAAGATCAAGTCTTATGTGCTTTATTGACTATTAGGATTACGTGGTAATGTGTTTAGGTTATTTTATTACTGTAATTAGCAATAGTTATTGTGATGATATTATTCTAATTGGGAGATCGATATTATCAATATTAGGTCTTTCAAACGAAGGTAAATAGATTATGTAGCAGTAGTCGATGGTGCAGGCAAGTTCCTATACTCTTTAATTAAGCAAGTTTCCTTAACTCTAACTTGAGTTATTGTTTTTCAAGCACAGTAGTCGATAATTATTTTTTATTATACCACATCTATGATTTATTGATTTGCACGTTATGCATGTTGCATATGTTCATCAGGTATGAAAGGCTGATCACCTTCAGTACCATTTGGTCCAGTTGATTTATTCATGTTCATTGTTGGCCATTCATTTTTATTGTCTCGGTCGTTCAGTTATGAAAATTGATTCATGATATTTCACAATTGTTATATTGTTGAAAGTCAGCCAGCTTATTGTTCATTCTTTTCAATCATGATATATCTTTCCTTGAACTTAAACTTGTTGGGCAAACTTTTTGCTCACCCTTGCTATATCATGATAAACATTGCAAATTAAAACGAATACTTCGGATACAGACGAAGACAAATGACATTGTATGTCGAGTAGGATATGGAATTTAGGTATTAAGTTAAGGTTATCGACCTTGGGGATATGTGTAAAGGTTATTGTATAAAAAATTTATGTTTATATCTTCCGCAATAATTATAGAATAAGTATACCAGGTTCGTGGTGATTAGTACCCAGATTTGTGGACACTATATCCAACACTAGGTTCAATTGCATTAATAACTCCATCCTTTAACCATCATTGCATCAAATGCACTGATGATATGAAATTTATTTTGATATTTTAAATCAATTTCTGTCTAGCCAAAATAATTAGCATAGACATACAAAGAATAGCTCTTTAAAAATTCGTTGGTTCCAAAAGTTGAACCAATTATTTACTTTTCAAAATGCACATATAAGCACGATGTTAATAAAGTTTGAAATCTAGCATAGCTAGATGACTTGGAATATCTTTTTTTCTCCATCTTGCTTCATTGTCTTACTTGTAATAATACTTAACCTTCTCTAGCACCTCTAATGCTAAATATGTTGAAAATCACTCGTTTTCAGTCTATACATTCCTATACCTTTGTATAGTCCATCAACTTACCATACTTTATGTGTTTAGGAACTTTCCACAACCATATGTGTTTAAGAACTTGTCTTCGCAATATGTAATCTAAGAATAAATCAAGTACTATCCATAAGTTTAGGGCTCAGAAACATAGCATATAACTAAGAGTCACAAACTTTTCATAAGTATGAGTTTCAAGAACTCGCACCTATCTTATTATTCTCTACCTATCAAGTATATACATGAGAAAAGATTCACCTTCTCACTATATATATATTGATAGCATGACCTACTATTCCAATGATTATCACTGTAATAAGCTAAACAGTTGTTACACCAAAGCACAAAACTCTGCCCACCAGAAAGGTTCATACAACTCAGCTATCACATGAGTCCTCAATTGAAATTTTACAACTTCTAACTTCCTCTTTACTTAATACGAATTTTCTTTAAATGATATCCTTTACAACTCAATCTGAGTTCTTCTTTCCATACTACTTTGTAGTACCATTCATTTATAGCACTAACTATAAATCATCCATCGTTTAACAAAACTTTTGTTAATACGATTCACTATGATCACGTGGTGATCTTCTTCCTTAATCGTTTAATTCAACGATCTTCTTATCCTTCTCTCTACGATTATAGTCTTAGGTACTCATACCTAAGGTTTATAACCTATCAGCTCTGATACCAACTTGTAACGCCCCGAAATCCAATCTATCTTCACACCCGGATTTCGTACGTCACGAGTACATCTCCTTCCAAACATACAACATTATATAACTAAAAATAACAACATACACTCTCAAATCCCAGGTTCTAATACCTTATACCCTCGTTCATTATAAATAATGATAATTACATTATTCCTTACATCTTATATGAGTGACTTTCATCCGCCACTAAGGATACATAACAGTTCATTAAACTAGTCTATAGTTTAATTAGCATATTCTACATTACAAGTCTTGGCTTGATCTTCACGCTCATTCCTATACTGAATGGCTCTTCGTCTGGATACCAATCAGTTTGATCTTTACGGAATCCTTAAGTTCTTCTACACATACGCTGGAAATGTTTTTCATTTAAAGCAAGTGTGAGCATTCAATTGCTCAGCAAGTCATAATAATTGGAGTAGGTATTTCCCAAGTTCTTGCTCTTCTCAGTCGTCTAAAAGTTATGTCTACCTCAGGATCGAGAGGTATTATATTCTGATTCCTGCGAGGTGGCATAGACAGTGAAGAGTACCTGAGAAGAAGATTAAACAGATAAATCAGTTTACATTAAGATCATTTTGAATAGTATTAATATTTATAAACAAATAATACTAAGTCCCGACAACGGCGCCAAAAACTTATTGGTCGGATTACCGATCATTAAACACGCACAAGTATACGCAGTCTAACAAGTAATACAGTGAAAAGTATGAGTGTCGAACCCACGAGGACAAAGTACTAACGCTAACCAACTAATAAAATTATATTAATTTGGTCTTATCTAAACAAGTAAATTAAGATGGTGTGTTTAAAATTATATGATTAAAATAGTAAATTATGATATCGAGTTGTAACAAGTATGGCAAGCTCGAATTACAACTCCCCTAATGCTTCGCCTAATCTCCTAACTCTCCACTTAACTAACAAATCATAAGAATGGCCAACCGAGAACATTAAGTACACATAAGCCTCTTCCGACGGTCAAATGCACATCCCTTAGCTAGATGAATCACAATATTCATATGGTGAAAATAACTAGACTAAGGGTCATTAAGCTTAATCTTGGTGGTTACACAAGGCAAATAGATATATTTCTATTCTATTATACAATATATGCTCTTATTTCCATAGGCGTGGCCATAACAAGTGTTATTGTATTTTAGGGTTAGGTATTAACATTCATTTTCCAATATCCATTAATACCTATATCAATTCCTTAGCCAAACAACAAATAAATAAGCATGAAATACAACAAGCCATTCAAAAATGATTCATTATAATAAATAGGAGAGAAATTCAATTAAGCTAATCATTAGGTTACATTGCAATCCAAGAAATGTAATTAGTTCATAACTATGGAACTAATCACCATTATCAAAGTGTTCAACATGCTAAAAATACACAAATGAATAAAAGATTTGGATAAAGAAAACTCCTCTTCTAAAGTTTTCTGGCTCTAACTCTTCTCTTCTCCGTGTAGAGTCCGAGCAATGGAGGAAGCAATGAGCTTGGAGTGCTTGAAGACCAACTTCTTTCTCTTCTAAACTAAAAAGCTTCAAAAACTACTTCTATGGTTATCTCCACTGATGATGGAGGTTGTTGCTTAATGATCATCCTCTTTTTCTCAGCTTTTAGGTCATTAAAAGCTATTTTCTACTTGGGCACCGGAGGTGGCGCTGCAGTGCCAAGATTAAGCCTTGGAGCGATGCTGCAGTGCTGAGTCAACATATTTTGTCAATAAGTGGCGCAACAGCGCCAGATTGTGAAGGAACTGGGCTCTGCATGCTATCAAGTTGGTAAGGAAAGGAAAGTCTGCAGCAGCCGAGTTTAAGTTCGGCATAAAATAAGTAACAATGCAGTCAAGAAAAATTGATCTTTTTGTTTTTGCCCCTGAAAGCTGGAAATGACCTAATAAGCCCTGCAACATATATATTAAGTAAAATAAAAATAAATTAATATAAAAGCGATATAAGTTACGTCGAACAAGCAACTTTTTAAGCAATAAAGGATCCGATTCGGGGGTATAAATCCCACTCATCACGGGAGCCCTTTCCTAGATTCCCTTTTGTTTTTTAATTTCCATGTATTATTTATTGCAATGTGAGCCTAGGAATATTGGATTCAAAATCCATGAATCGGATATTGACTAAATTCCCATGATGGACGAAGTTTCAATTGTAAAAGGTAATGCTCAACCATTGTACATATAAATTTGGGCTTTAAAACGATATCAAGGATTCCATCCCGCGAAAATTGAATTTAAAGCCCCGTAATAGTGAAGATATTGGTGTGGGTGTTCGAGACTATTGAGATTACATTCATGCCCATGGATGGCCCCGATCCCATGTCGATGCTTAATTCGTTTATCACCAAATATGATTTTCGAACAAAACAATAAAGATCTTTTAAAATCAAATCGATTCAGGTTACTAGAACAATTTTAGGCTAAAATTGAAAGTAATTAAGAACATCGATTCCTATTTGACAAGGGGTTTGAAAACTATGTTTTCCAAATGTCACCCAAAAAAGGTTTTCTATCAAAATCAAAGCAAAAAAATGAAATTTTCCTCAAATCAAATCATTTGTGCATAGGCTCAAAGGGTGCAAAGTTACATTCAAAATAATATACTTCCACATTTTTAACTCAAAGCTAGACGGTGATATCCTAGGCTTTATTTCAAATCACACGCACACACATGCACACACACATACACACTTCAATTTAGGAAAATATTAAAATGCGAGAATCGTGTTTTCACAGAATTCGAGGGTGCCTAACACCTTCCCATCGCTTAATCAAGCCCCCAAACTCTATGAATCTCATTTTCAAACAAATTTTACAGACTCATATATTGGGTCATATTGCGAAAATCCTAAATTCTGGATTAGTTGGTACATCCATTTAAATATTTACCAATTGATGGCTCTATCTAATTGGCCCATTATTAAATCAACAATGCAAAACCCTGTCGACATTTATGGCAGATTTTTCCTAAAAATCACTATTTAAATAAAATAATTAATAAATCAAAATTTCTTAAAAATGGTAGAAACAATAATTAGGAAACAAAAATCTCGGCGTTGACATGAAGTATGTAATTAGTTCAATTGAAATTTTTATTTTTCGGCAATAGAACGAAACTGATTATTATTATGGTTGTGTGTGTATGTGTGAATTTATTTTGGAACTTTTTTGGTTTTATTAGTTTGATGGGATTTCTGCTTGTTTGTGAATTTTTTGGGCAACTTTGTGGTTTATTAGTTTTTCACAGAGTTGTGTGTTTTAACAGTCATGCTTTGTTTTGGTAATGTTTGTTATAGCATTTGCAGATATATGGAACAATTAAACTATAAATTCATTTAGTTGTATTTCATTGTCATCACATAAATTCAGTCACTACTAAAATTACATAGCATGATAATCCATGTTATAAGTATGATAGCTATGTAAGTTTTCTCTCTTCTTAGTAGCTTTTTGATTTTATCTTCAATTTCAACAATCCTCCCCACTAATACACCATCTGTTGGAGGTTCATAACACCAAAATAAACCACATCCATTCTGAAGAATTGAAAATTTTGTTAGTTAAGGGTAGCTTAACAGGATGGAGATGAAGAAGAAGAAGAAGAAGAAGAAGAAGAAGAATAAGATTTGTGAAAACTTACTCCTATGAATTGACAAGATAGAAACCTTCTCCCCGAATTTTGCTTAGTGTATGATGTTCTCAACACTTTCGAAATATGACAATGGCAAAGCATGATAACCATTAAAGGTTTGGAGCTTTACTCTTTTCTTCCCCTTCTTCTTCTCTGTCCTTACATGGGTTTTCTTCTACTCAACAAGGAATATATGTATATGATCTATATATATATATATATATATATATATATATATATATATATATATATATATATGGCGGGAAATGAGCATAGGTGTTGAATGGAATTGATCTTGAAGGAAGTAAACTCTTTTGACTGATAAATTTTTTATTTATTGTATTAGTAAATATAAATGTATTACTTAATCTAATTAATCAGGTTTTAAAAGGTTTTATATAGTCAAATGTAAAAAAATTAGGTCAAATCATCTTTATACTGTGATTACCGGAACACATGGCAATTTTGACCACTTTTCTGGCTGAAAATAACAAAATGGTCAGTAATGGTTACTTAACAGTATTTTGGGTAGCGGGATGAGAGCTTTAAAACTTTGGGGTATGAAGTATCAAAGGGTTTATACTTTGGGGTTTGATATGCAGTTAACCTGTGTATAAATATGTAATGTTAGATTAAAATTTCTTCAAACTAGTCGATCGTGTTATTGTTAGTGAGAGAAGAAAAATGGTACAAATACTTGTGGAAAGTGAGAAAGCTTGATTTTTCAACGACATGCCTAAAAATCAAGCCAAGAAGCCTGAATCGTGAATGAAATTTCAACTTGGTCAAAGATGTGAGTTCTTTAGTTATGGGTGCAATTGGTCTTTTAACCTGAGGCATCACGGTTGTCTTGTGTATGCTCCATGCCTCCATCATAGTTGATGCTACTTAACTACATTTATCTTCATGTAATTTATAGCCTAGTAATTGGGTATGATTTGCGCATAAATTGAGGTAGGTGTATGCACAATATAGGATCTATCACGTCCAATTGAGGAATAGATGTTCTATACAATCTAGTTTAGTTTAAACCTTAAAAAATTACTTGTGCATGTCTTATGTGATACTGAAAAATGTTTTAGTGATTACTCAATGGTTTAATGTTTGAAATCTTAACGCATAATATTATTGTAATTAAAGGTTTTGTCATGTTTCATACCTTTAACAATAATAAGAACATAGACGATAGAAGGAACTGACATGTCATAGTACTATATTCACAATGTTCGGGTAGTAATAATGCACTACATTGTGACAATCTTAATTTGTAGAAGTCTCGAGAAATTAATTAATTATGTTAGGTATCACTTAATTAATTATCGTTAAGGGAGAATCAAAAGTGTCTTGAATTTAAATTGAGTTGGAATAAGATTCTTATAATTATGGGAGATATCCTATAATCAGTTGATAATTAGATTACATACATACTGTTGGCTCATGGGCAAACCTAATAAGTAACGCACATAAGAAATCATACCTTTGTATGGGCTTGAAGGCCAAATTAAAGTTTATTACTCCCTCCGTCCCAGGATAAAAGTCCTGGTGGACTTTTCACGCATATTAAGAAGAGGAATGAAATGACAAAATTGTCCATAATAATGTCATTAATTATTTTTAATGTAGGTGAGAGAGTGACTTTCTAGCTTTTCAATTCAAAATAGTTTGAGCACATAACTAATTATACTTATTAAATATGGAGAGAGAATTAGAATAAGAAACGTATGAGATATTTAATGCTACGGGTATAATAGGAAAAAAATGTGTAAAAGTTTGGTTATTAAAGGAAAGTGGACATTTAACATGGAATTACCCAAAATAGTAATAAGACTTTTATCATGAGACGGAGGGAGTAATATTTAATAGGTTAATTGAAGTCTATTAGGAAGTCTAACAAATGTGATTGGGATTAGTGAAACCCGTTAGACGTAATTCCTCAGTTGGTGTAGGATCCTTGTCCTAGGTTGAATCCCTCTCCCAAATTAACAAAAAAAAAGAAGACTAATATCATTCAATTAGGGATTATTGAATTAGAAAAATATTTATTTAATTATATTATGTGATAATATTATTAATTAATTATTTTAAATTCACTAAAATTAAATGAGAAAATCATACTTTGAATGGAATTCTAATTTTCATTATACTGGAGCAATCAAATAAATAAATAATAAGAATGGATACTTCCCTTGACTTGGCAAACCACTAGGAGATCCTAGTAGTTACTTTTGATTTATTTTGGTTAATTAAATGACTCCTAAAGATAATTTGCAAAATATTTAAATATATTCGAACTAAATGTAAGACCCCGAATTATATGAAAGGAAAGTATCCAATTTTCTTATAATTTTTATTCTATTTAATAAATGGTTAAATTGATAAAAGGTTAAAGTTAATGGTGATATTTGAAAATTTTACAAAGTAAGCAAGCTGATATAAAATATTCATTGTGTCGGGGAATATTCGATTGGTTGGGGAATATTTGTTTTAACAGGGAATATTTGTACGAAGACACAATCATTGGTGGACCCCGCAACTGAAGTATTGTCGTAGATAGAAAACGACAAAAATATCTTTTTATAAAAATAATGACAAAAGTTTTTCCGTTAAACTGTTGAACTACCCGGTGGTAAAAGTATATTAATACTTGTGGTTGCATAGTAGCACACGGTATTGATTATTGATGCTTACGTAAGAATCCACTCAGTTTACTCAATTATTGCTACAGTAATTGTTGCATAGTATCTCATGTTATTTTATTCAATTATTGTCACAGTATCATCTGCATAATATTTTATATTATTAAATCAGTAATTGAGACAACAAAGTTATTCATATTATTATTTGCAATATTGACAATGTCTATAAAGTTATGTCAAGGAGAGGTTTGGTCACCTAATTGCTCGCCAATAAGGAAAAATCCTTATCGGAAAGCCCCCTCTTTCCTGGGAATGATCTGGGTGTTAAATATTGTGAGTTATAATATTAATTATGAATATTTATTGAAGTATTAAGAATGTGTTTATTGAAGATAAGTGAATTATAAAAGTTAGAGGGGAATATTGCAAACTTTGAAAACTTTAAGGGTACTAAAGTGTAATAAGTTAAATCAATCTGGACCGTCGATGGTGTTTTAATAGTAAATTAATCTGGACCATTGGTGATGGTTTTAATATTAAATCAATCTGGATCATCGATGGTGGTTTTAATAGTAAATCAATCTGGACTGTCGATGGTGGTTTTAATAGTAAATCAATTTGGATCGTCGGTGGTTGTTTTAAAAGTAAATCAATATGGACCGTCGGTTGTGGTTTTAATAGTAATAAATATGGACCGTTCATTCTAATAGTAAATCAATCTTGACCGTTCGTGAATAATTTACTATTTAGTCCATTCTCCTATAAATAGAAGCTTAATTCTTCTTTCATTCTCAACAATTCACTGAGACTCATAAGAGAAACTATAAACAGCAAGAAGAAGAGTATTCTGCTACTTCACTATTGCAGTATCTAGTCTTCTACTAAGGTAAGATATATTATTTGTTATATTCGTAAGGGATATTATTTATTGTATTCGTAAGGGATATTATTTGTTGTATTCGTAAGGGGTATTATTTCTTTCATATTCATAAGGAATACTATTTTTCATATTCATCTTTTAATATGTTGAAATAACCTGTCTACGCGGATTACGTGTCATATGACAGGTGAAAATCCATTTGCAGTTTCGTATGTTATTTCTTTTCATATTCTTAAATCTAAACCTACTATGGTAAGTATTTCTTCTATAACCCCTGAAATTAATGGGATATCCTTGAAGTTTTGCACATCACCCAGTATCGTTTCATTGAAATATTGATCTGAACTTTCTTATTAAATATTAATATTTTCACTCGGGGTACTATTCACGGGTTACTATTTATCCGGTTACTATTGTAATGGGTCGAAATTATTGAGTCATGATTCTGGGGACAGAATCCTTTTAAGGGGGGAAAGATGTGACAAACGAGATTTTGTAATTTAATTTTAATATTTATTGAATTAAATAAATATTTTTGATTAATTAATTATTAGATTAAATAATTAATTGATGAAGGTGTGGTAGATTAATTTAATTATATGTATTATATTTATTAAATTAATGTGGAGAATAATTATTATTCAATTATGTATTTATGTGAGCTTATTGTACTAAATGAAATATTTAATAAGCATAATGTTATTTTAATTAATGTAATAATTAATTAGAGATTTAATAATTTGACATTATTAATAAATGAGAATTTAATTATTTGACTATGTGAATTAATGAGAAATTATTATATTTTATTTAAAATTAAATTAAATAAGATATTTGATTTATTTCATAAAGGGGTGTGACACTATTAAACAATAGTATAAGAGATTTACTAAATTAAATAGGAATGAGTCTTTTAAAGCTAGCCAAACATGGCCTTAGTGGGAGTTAAGGACAGTTAACCCATGATGGGTAACTGACCTCCACATCGTGTCAGTTCATTATATTATACGCCTTCTACTTTATTTGGCTAAGTCTAGAAAAAGGAAAATAAGCAGAGAGAGATTGAGAATTCACAGAGATAAATTGTCAGAGAAAATATTTAGAGATTGTGAAGGAGATTGAGAGTGAGGAATTGAAAAGCATCTAAGCCTACTAATTTATACTCTACACTCAGGGTAATCTCCTCCTTCCCAAATTTTAAATTTATGTTGTTTAAGTTTTCATAAAAATGGCTTCACGTTTTGTTAAAAACATTGTGAATGGAAAAAGGGTATGATTATGGGTTTGTGTATGTGTTAAGGTGTATCATATCGTATTTGATTATATATATGTTATATAAACCTTATCATCAGTTTCATAATATTATAACGTATGTTATTTATAGAGTATGGAATATGGCCATATGGCTCTTATACGTGATTTTAATATGCCAAACATAAATTGTTTTGTAAATTTCACACTCATATATGATTATGCATGTTAAAACGAAGAAAAAAAAAACTTGAATGGATGGATTTGGTGTTATAATGAATCCGTAGTGGTAATTTTTATGTTTTGTGTTCAAAACCTTCAAGAAAATCAAGAATAGTAAAATTAAATGTGTTGATTCTGTTAATTATGTATTTTAACATGTTAAAATCATGCTAGAAGGGTTAAGTAGTGATTATATGTGTATTATAATGTATGGGTATGTCTAAATTCGTGTAGAAATAATTTAATTGGAGGTTTTGGCCATGTTCTACAATTTTTTGCGAATTATAGAACAAAGATTCGGTTCGCCGCCACCAGCCGCCGCCTCCTCGTGCCTTAATACCCACGTCATAGTCACTAGAAGTCTTCTTCAATGTGCCAAGCAGTCATGAAGAACGCCAATCTCCAGAATGTTCAGAAATGAATTTTTTAAAGTGTTCAAATCCATGAATGTGATGTTAACCTAATCTAATGAACATAAAAATATGTTAAGAGTATAGTGAGACGTTAAAACAGATTATTAACATGTTAATAACATAATTGCATGTTGATTGAATTATTGAGTGCATAATGAGCTTATTATTCGTGAAATGTTATTATGTGACAATAACTGTGATAATTTGACTAAGTATAGTCATAACCAAAGTTTTGACAAAAGAATGAACTTATGATGATTAATTATATTATAATTAACTAGAGTTGTGAATGGAAATGGTATGTAGGATTATATCGAAGAACGTGTATAATTAACATGTAATCTACGCACGAGGCAAGTTTCCTAACCCTACTTGTTATCATTATTCAAGCAATTCTCATTATTATTAATCAAGTTCAATTTTTATATTAAAGATTAATTATCTTTTAAAAGTATGATTCTATTATACAATAATTGTTCTATTGTATACATATTGTGATTATTATTCAATTTAATTACCAATTATTGTTGAACCTTATTAGACTAGTGAACCCTTGTTTGATTCAACTAGTCCATAGTTGATAAACGTTCTAAATTTCAGAACCCTTATTGATTTATCAAAACAAAACTTCCTTTGGTGCGGACTCTAATGTCAAACTGAGATGAACAACCTCAGTATAGGGATTACTTATGCGTTAAGCGTTAAGATATTGTGCATGTATTGTACTAAGAGTCGATCCCCTAAGTACGAGTAGAAGAGTCCATAGTCTTATAACTGTTAAAGATTTCAAGTATAACCCTTGATAACCTAGGACATAGTTCAAGGTCTTATGACCCTCAGAAATCTTTTGATTCTTGTTATTCATTCTTGATTCAAAAGTTGAGCTTTATTTCAGAAATCTTTGATTCTCGAATGTTACTATATGTTGTTATTTCATTTTTATACTTGTGGGCAATCATGCTCACTCTTGCATAATAATAACATTGCATTTAAGAGCGAAAGGTACGATGAGCCTTCTACTAGCAAAGGCAAAGGCAAAGCTAATAAGTGATGAAGACTTATTATTTAATTTTTAGAATTTTATTGTAAAGACTTGATGTTGTTTAAGACTTATTTGTTTATGTTTCCGAACAGATGTTTAAGGTTAGTTTGACCTGGGATTGTATTTATTATTCAGATGTTGTAACCCCATAAGGGGAGGATTTATTTCTATCTATTGCATGGTTTGCATTTATTATGGGTAGATAGATAAATGATATTTGTACAGTGAACACCAAATCCCTTGGATCTTAAGTACCCGGATTTGGGGGTGTCACAGGTTGGTATCAAAGCTGTAGATTATGAACTTGAGGTAGGGGAACAACCTTAGGTAGTAACCTTATAGAAAGAAAATAGTGATGGAAAACTCTTATCTAGTTCAAAGAAATGAATTTTTGTAATTCATTGAAGATAATAAAAGAATTTATGTGCTTATGTGTTAAATTATGTGCTCACTAGTACGACTTAGTAACTACAACTTGAAATTATATTGTCAGGATGTCGGATGTTGGAGGAACTAGTTGAGCTGGGGAGGAGGAACCCCGAGTACCTACATTACCTACAGAGGAGGGGCCCCAAGACTTTCATGTCGTTAGGGAGCAGTTGGTACAGAGGGAGTCATCTCCATTGATCACCGTTGTTGGTCAGGAGCATGAACCTGAGACTGGTCCTGAGGAGGATCATTAGGAGGAAGATGAAGAGGAAAAAGAGGAGTTCCCATCGCACTCCATTGATGCTGAGATGTACGATGCGTTATACGACAATAACGTAGAGTTACGAGACAATGTCCAAGATCTGACTGAGCGGACGATTATTCACCAGATTACTCTTGAGCAGAAGGAGAGAAAATTGAGACTCTTCACATGTGACTAGGAAATGTAGAATGGGGTTTGGTCCACGAGAAGGGTCAAACCGAGGATAAGATCGAGGAGATAGAGAAGTTGAAGAAGGAACTGAAGGAAAGCTCGAAAAGGCTGATCATAGTAGAGGAGGGCTGGGTAAGAGAGTCACGTCGTGCTGACCTTGTGGAAGAGGATGGTCATGCAAAGAAGGCTAAGCTTGGGGAGACGTACTCTACACTCAATAGTGAAATGGATGAGACTCAGGATCGAGTGTTGAGGTATCCAATCTAATTCGAAGGACTACCATCATACATGCAGGATCGTAGAACGATGTCTTGCATCATGGAAGAGGAAGCGTAACAAGGCTATTCAGCGCCTTGACAGACAGTGATAGAATTTGTTTAATTATGTGATAAACTTATCTGGTATATATATGTAAATTCTGATGTGTTTATGAATGAAGGAATATTTTAATATTTTAAATCATGTAGATTCTTTATCTCGGGATAGATGATGTAAATAGCAGTGATGCTATTGTTTGATGTTAAAACTTTTGATTTAATTAAATAGATCAAGTTGTTTGAGATAATGTGTTAATTAATTATATTAAATTATTGAGTTAAGTCTTAACTATTTAGAGAATTTAATAGAGATTTAATAAGCATATATTTTAACAGAAATATGCCGCCAAGAAGAAGACAACAACGTCAACCAGCTCAAGAAGGATCTACAAATAACAACAATAACGCCAATGCTAATCCTGTTCAGCAATTGGTTAACTTACTAGCTGGAGCAATGAATAATCAACCTCAAGCTCCACCAAATACTATGTTTAAGGATTTCAAGGTGGTGGGACCGCCAGAGTTTAAAGGTTCCATGAACCCGATTAAGGCTCAAACGTGGTTTATGGAAATGGAAAAGGTTTTCGATGTTGCTAGAGTTAGAGAAGACCAGAAGACCGCTTTCGCAACGTTTATGCTGAAGTCTGAAGCCAGTTACTAGTGGCAAGCAAACAAAGTCCATGGAGGTGAGGCGTGATTACTTGGGGGAGATTCAAAGAGATGTTTTTCGAGATGTATTTCCCGACCAGCTCGCAAAACCAAATGGAGGTTCAATTTCTGGAGTTGAAGCAGGGGAATATAGCCATACCAGATTATGTGGCTAGATTCAACGAGTTGGCGAGGTTTGCCCCGTATCAAGTACACACAGATGAGAGAAAAGCAAGAAGATTTGAACAAGGACTGAAGTCTTGGGTATATAGCAAAGTATCAATGTTTCAAATTAAACACTTTTGCTTTAGTATCGAAAAAGGCCATCCTCGCTGAAGGTGGAAGCGATGCGGTGACCAAGTATAATCAGGATCAGAAGAAGAAAAAGACTGAAAGTGAAGGAAATAACAAGGCTAGTGGAAGTGGCACAGAAGGTGGTAATTTTAATCAGAAGAATAGATGGAATGACAACTCATCATCAGGAAATCAACAAGAAGGTCAAAAGAAGAGGATTTAAGCATGCCCGACCTGCGGGAAAGCTCATCTGGGGGTCTGTATGAAGGGAAAGCAGGTGTGTTACAATTGTGGTCAGGAGGTCCACATAGCACCTAACTGTCCTAACCCAAAGAAGGGTGCCTGCTTCACATGTGGTTCAAAGGATCATCTGGCAAGAGACTGTCCTAAGAAGGGATCTGGAGGGGCAGGATCAGGAGGAAACCGGGGAAACAACAGTGGTAGCGCCTTGACTATCACAGGACCAACCGCAACTAACCGACCGACCGTCAGGACATTCAACATGACGGTGCAGGATGCAGTTCAGTCTCATGATGTGGTGTCAGGTATCATTCCGATCAATAAAGTTAATGCTTATGTATTATTTGATTCGGGTACTACTTGTTCCTTTATATCCGATGACTTTGCTAAGAACTTAGATTTGCCTAAGGATGAGTTGGATTACCCCATGAACATAGAAATTGCGAATAGAGAAATAATCCATGTTAAGTACATACATAAGAACTGTAGAGTGGATATTAAGGGTAATATCATGAACGTAGATCTTATCCCTATTCGACTTGGGGAATTTGACATTATCTTGGGAATGGACTGGTTATTCAACTACGGGGCTGTAATTGATTGCCAAAAGAAGCGTATTAACCTTATGAATCCGTCAAAGGTTGTGTTTTATGGTAGCAAGTTGCCTAGACAAGCGAGTTGTTTGACGATGATGCAGGCCAGGAATTTGTTAAGACAGGGCTTTGTAGGATATTTAGCTTACATAGTCGACAGTCGTAAAGAGAATCCGAAAGTAGAGGAGATACCGGTAGTGAGAGACTTCATTGATGTCTTTCCAAAAGATTTGCTAGGCCTTCCGCCAGATATAGAGGTTGATTTCGTGATCGATTTGGCGCCAGGAATCGCTCCAATATCGAAGGCACCATACCGAATGGCACCAGTAGAGATGAAAGAATTAATGGTACAACTACAAGAATTACTGGAAATGAAGTACATTCAACCGAGCGTATCGCCGTGGGGAGCGCCGGTGTTGTTTGTGAAAAAGAAGGATGGAACAATGCGGCTCTGCGTTAACTATAGAGAACTGAATAAGGTCACGATTAAGAATAGATATCCATTACCGAGGATCGATGATCTGTTTGATCAATTAAAAGGAGAAAAATATTTTTCCAAGATTGATTTGAGAAGTGGTTATCATCAACTGAAGGTGAGACCAAAGGATGTACCAAAGACAGCGTTCAGAACACGATATGGTCACTACAGAATTTTAGGTTATGTCGTTTGGTCTAAAGAATGCTCCTGCAGCATTTATGGGATTAATGAATGGTGTTTTCAACCCATTTTTGGACAAGTTCGTAGTGGTATTTATAGACGACATTTTGGTTTACTCAAAAACTAAGGAAGAACATGAAGAGCATTTGAGATTAATGTTGGAAGTGTTGAGGAGGGAGAAGTTGTATGCCAAGTTTTTGAAATGCGAATTTTGGATCGAGCGGGTGCAATTTCTTGGGCATGTGATCGATAAAAATGGAATTTCGGTAGATCCATCCAAAGTCGAAGCCATGATTAATCGGGATCAAATGAGGACGCCATTTGGAATCTAAGTTTTCTTGGATTGGCAGGATATTACAGAAGGTTCATACAAGACTTTTCCAAGATCGTAACTCCGTTAACGAATTTAACTCGAAAAGCTATGAAATTTGTTTGGACAAAGAATTGTGAGGAAAGCTTTCAAGAATTGAAGAAGAGGTTGAGTACAACACCTGTGTTGTCTCTTCTGGATGATACAGGAAATTTTGTTGTTTATAGTGATGCATCGCATAAAGGACTTGGCTGTGTGCTGATGCAAAATGGCAAAGTCATTGTGTATGCATCACGATAATTGAAGGATTACGAGAAGGGATATCCGACCCACGACTTGGAGTTAGCTGCAGTAGTTTTTGCTTTGAAAATTTGGAGGCACTATCTCTACGGGGTGATGTGCGAAATATATACAGACCACAAGAGTCTGAAATATATTTTTCCCCAGAAAGACTTGAATATGCGCCAAAGAAGGTGGTTGGAGTTAATTAAGGACTACGACTGTGAGATTTTATGTGACGACCCCAAAATTAGGTATACATCACCCATCTTAGGTCGCCAGATACATGGTACAGAATTCAAATACAACTTACTAATACAACTGTCGTGTATAATACGACAAAACATAAACTGTGAGTTTGAATACAAATATTGTCTACTAGAGATTATACAAACTCAAAATGAGTCCTCATTACAATTATTATCACACTATTTCACAGAATAGTGAGGACTACTAATGCACCATCTAGGACCATCACTCCATTCTCCGACTAGTCCCAAATACATTCTCATTTCACTAATGTAATGGTGAAAGAAAGGGTGAGCTCAACTAGCCCAGTAAGAAATATTATGACTAAGATAATGCAGAATAAATTATCATTATCTCCAACAATGTTAAACTGATAAAATATAATAGACATCAAGTTTAACTGCAGCGGAACAAGCAATCCATTAAAAGAGTCAAGTAGAAAATAAAATCTACTATCTTTTATGATTTAAAAGGTTTTTTCATTACTGTTATCGCTGAGACTCAGCTTAATAAATAATCCACATCATGAAATCATCCATGCACTACAGGCCAAGGATATTCTTTAGTGTCACGACCACGAATTATCCATGCTCTATGGGCCAAAGATAATCATGTTTTCATCAACGGTCCTGATCATGCCATAAAATAATTCATCTTTGCACCCTTGGCCGAAGAGAATCCATAGTCATAATCATACCAAAAATTGTCCATCAATGCACTACAGACCAATGAGGACTATTTTCACATCATTTGTAACATTACGGTCATGATTATACCGAATAATCCCTGGTCATAATCATACCAAGTCCATCTATGCACTACAGGCTACAGATGACTTTCAACATAATATAAACAGATGACTTTCAACATAATATAAACATGAGGATGATGACAATGATATAAGAATTCAATAAAACAAGTTCAAGAATTAATTTATCTAGGAACTAATAACGTCCTCATTGTCAACATTATACTGCTTTGTAGAGTAAAATTCAAGATTTCTCAGAAGAATATTTCCATGAAAATATTTGGATGAAGTGCAAATATCAAGGATATTCCACTAATTTCATGGAGTATAGAAGTCAAAATTTTAATCAACCGAGTATAATACCGAATGGAATAACAAAAGATATCACCATGCATGCGGTACTTGTGATGAGCGGTTATTTCAACAAAATAATAATAACGGAACCGTCGTCGTGAAATTCACAATCGATGAGATGTTCCAATGTAATAATAAATGCTTTGAATAATAAATGATGGAACTAGGTCCCACAGATATACAGCATGCATGATATTCGGCGAATAATAAAGACGGAATAATAAAAATGGAACTAGGTTCTACAGATAGATACATGCATGGGATATTCCGATAGAATAATAAAGACGAATAATAGAAGAATGTCACCAAGTATAGGGTAGTCCATTATCTTTGGTTATTCCAAAGAGAATAATAAATAATGAAATAATGTAAGTTCTCTTCATGAATACAAAAGAAATAACACTCCTTACCGTAAAAGAAACTGGATATAAGAGTAGGGAAGTAGCAGAATACTTTTCTATAGTTTCTCTATAATTTCTCTCTCTAGAGTTTCAGTGAATTTGTAAGAAATAATGAAGGAATGAGCCTCTATTTATAGGAGAATGGAAAGGCACTGTGTAAGGATTTCTTACGGACTCAATAATTATACAAACCATAATTGAAACTTTGATACTCAAGATGCAAAATTTCAAACCTCCAACCAATAACATCAAAGCAATTGTCAAACCTTCAACCAATAATATCAAAGCAAGACAAAACATAATACATATATATATATATATATATATATATATATATATAATCCCACATGTTATAAACAATCAACCACCCGTATATTCCAAAATCCAAACCTCTTTCATTTTTTCTTCCACACGTGGGCCCCACGTGTTCCCCTCCCACCAACATGTCACTTTCATCATCATATATATATACCAACTATATATATATATATATATATATATATATTCACACACAATTTTCACTTTCTCACCCACACATCACTTTCACTACACTCTTACACATTTTACTATCACACACACACACACACACACCTTTCACTATCACACACACATATATCTTACACCCATCACTTTCATACTATCACTTTTCCACCATTTTCCACTCACACACACATTATATATATACACACCTCACATATATATATATATATATATATATATATATATATATATCCCTCCACTATTCGTATACTTTTTCTCCCCCATTTCCAAAATCATTTTCAACACATATGGGCCCCACATGTGAGCCCCACCTTTAAATAATTTTCTACCGATTATTTTGAAAAATGGATAAATTAGAATCCAAATAATAAGCAAAACTGGGTGACTTCTCACGTAAGCATCAATAATCAATACCGTGTGCTACTATGCAACCACGCATATTACTGTACTTTTACTACCGAGTAGTTCAACAGTATTAACGGTAAAACTTCTGTTGTTATTTTAATAAAAATATTTTTGTCGTTTTCTCAATTCGACAATAATTTCGTTGGGGATCCACCAATGATTGCGTCGTTGTACGAATATTCCCTGCTAAAACGAATATTCCCCGACTAATTGAATATAATACAACAACTTGCATACTTTACAAAATTTATAAATACTACCCACAACTATAACATTATATCAAATCCACAACATAAAATTAAAAAAAATATTTCAAAAAATTTAAATCTTTTTTTTTCATAAAATATGGGGTCTCACATTTTATACCATCCGGGTAAGGCAAATGTCGTTGCCGACGCCTTAAGTAGAAAGGGTTGGGAGAAGTTGATGATGTTGACCGCTCAGGAGGAGCTAATTTCAGAAATGGAGTAACTGGAGTTGGAAGTGAAGTATCCTATGGAAATTGATGAGAAGCTATTTTAGATGCAATCTGGTATAACCCTACTGGATAAAGTTAAGGAGGCTCAACTTCAGGACGATGAATGTAAAAAGGTGATAAGGAAGATATCTGAAGGAACCAAACCAAGATTTAAGATGGATAAGGAAGGAATACTGAGATTTGAGAGCAGAATTTGGGTACCGCCAGTACTAGAGATTAAGGAAGACATTTTGAGTGAGGCTCATAGCTCATGATATTCGATTCACCCTGGTAGTACAAGATGTATCAAGATCTTCGACAACACTTCTAGTGGCTGAATTTGAAACGTGATGGTGCAAAATGTGTTGCCAAGTTTCTGACCTGTCAGAAAGTGAAAGCAGAACATCTGAGACCGAGTGGATTGCTACAACCGTTGGAGATCCCAGAATGGAAATGGGAACATATTACAATGGACTTCGTGGTTGGCCTTCCGATGACTCAGAAAGGCTACGACGCAGTATGGGTCATCGTTGACCGGCAGACGAAATCCGCACATTTCCTTCCGATAAAAATTAGATTCAACTTAGATCAGTTGGCAAGGTTATACGTAAAAGAGATTGTTTTGAGGCATGGAGTGCCGGTGTCAATTGTTTTTGACAGGAATCCGCGCTTTACATCGAACTTCTAGAAACATCTACAGGAATGGATGGGTACGCAATTGCGGATGAGTACGACATATCACCCTCAAACAGATGGACAGAGCAAAAGAACGATTCAGACATTAAAAGATATGATAAGAGCCTGTGTGATGGACTTTAAAGGAAATTGGGACGATCACCTACCGCTTGTAGAGTTCGGCTACAATAATAGTTACCACGCTAGTATTGGCATGCCGCCTTATGAAGCGTTATACGGTAGAAAGTGCAGAACTCTGCTTTACTGGGATGAAGTTGGTGAAAGACAATTGCTAGGGCCAGAATTGGTACAACAGACAGCAGAAATAATCAAAGTAATCCGAACACGACTGGTAGCAGCTCAAGATAGGCAGAAGAAATACGCCGATCCACATCGTAAAAATGTTGAGTTTGAATCGGGCAGTTATGTATTCTTAAAGGTCTCTCCCTGGAAGGGAAAGATCAGGTTTGGAAAGAAAGAAAAATTAAGCCCACGATTCATTGGACCATTTGAAGTACTTAGAAGAATCAGAGAAGTTGCGTATGAGGTAGCCCTACCTCCAACACTTGAGAATGTCCACAACGTCTTCCATGTTTCTGTTTTACGACCCTACAAACCCGATTACAAGCATGTAATTGAATACGAACCCCTATATTTTGAAAAAGACTTATCTTACGAAGAAATTCCTGTTCAAATTTTCGACAGAAAAAAATAAGTTCTCAGAAATAAAGTAATACCTTCTATTAAGGTATTTTGGAAGAACGAAAACGCTGAAAAAGCTACGTGGGAACTCGAAAAGAATATGATGAAGAAATACCCTCATTTATTTACTTAATTTTGTGTAAGCGATTCTGGGGACAGAATCTTTGTAGGGGGGAAGAATGTAACGGGTCAAAATTATTGAGTCGTGATTCTGGGGACAGAATCCTTTTAAGGGGGGAAAGATGTGACAAACGAGATTTTATAATTTAATTTTAATATTTATTAAATTAAATAAATATTTTCGATTAATTAATTATTAGATTAAATAATTAATGGATGAAGTTGTGGTAGATTAATTTAATTATATGTGTTATATTTATTAAATTAATGTGGAGAATAATTATTATTCAAGTATGTATTTATGTGAGCTTATTGTATTAAATGAAATATTTAATAAGCATAATGTTATTTTAATTAATGTAATAATTAATTAGAGATTTAATAATTTGACATTATTAATAAATGAGAATTTAATTATTTGACTATGTGAATTAATGAGAAATTATTATATTTTATTTAAAATTAAATTAAATAAGATATTTGATTTATTTCATAAAGGGGTGTGACACTATTAAACTATAGTATAAGAGATTTATTAAATTAAATAGGAATGAGTCTTTTAAAGCTAGCCAAACATGGCCTTATTGGGAGTTAAGGACAGTTAACCCATGATAGGTAATTGACCTCCACATCGAGTCAGTTCTTTATATTAAACGTCTTCTTCTTTATTTGGCTAAGTCTAGAAAAGGAAAATAAGCAAGAGAGATTGAGAATTCACAGAGATAAATTATCAGAGAAAATATTTAGAGATTGTGAAGGAGATTAAGAGTGAGGAATTGAAAAGCATCTAAGCCTACTAATTTATACTCTACACTCAGGATAATCTCCTCCTTCCCAAATTTTAAATTTACGTTGTTTAAGTTTTCATAAAAATGGCTTCACGTTTTGTTAAAAACACTGTGAATGGGAAAAGGGTATGATTATGGGTTTGTGTATGTGTTAAGGTGTATCATATCGTATTTGATTATATATATGTTATATAAACCTTATCATCAGTTTCATAATATTATAATGTATGTTATTTACAGAGTATGGAATATGGCCATATGGCCCTTATACGTGATTTTAATATGCCAAACATAAATTTTTTTTGTAAAATTTACACTCATATATGATTATGCATGTTAAAATGAAGAAAACAAAACTTGAACAGATGGATTTGGTGTTATAATGAATCCGTAGTGGTAATTTTTATGTTTTGTGTTCAAAACCTTCAAGAAAATCAAGAACAATAAAATTAAATGTGTTGATTCTGTTAATTATGTATTTTAACATTTTAAAATCATGCTAGAAGGGTTAAGTAGTGATTATATGTGTATTATAATGTATGGGTATGTCTACATTCGTGTAGAAATAATTTAATTAGAGGTTTTGGCGTGTCCGCAATTTTTGTGAATTGAGCGATCAACATCGTTCATTGTATTATGCATGCATGCCGATCTCGTGCCTTAATACCAACGCATAGTGGCCAAGAAGTCCAAATATGGTACCATAAAATACGGTACCAAAAAGCAAGTATAATATTGGCCGCATATATACCACTCTCCAAAATGTTCAGAAACGAATTTTTTAAAGTGTTCAAATCCATGAGTGTGATGTTAAACCTAATCTAATGAACATAAAAATATGTTAAGAGTATAGTGAGATGGTAAAATAGATTATTAACATGTCAATAACATAATTGCATGTGGATTGAATTATTGAGTGCATAATGAGCTTATTATTCGTGAAATGTTATTATGTGACAATAAGTGTGATAATTTGACCATGTATAGTCATAACCAAAGTTTAGACAAAAGAATGAACTTATGATGATTAATTATATTTTACTAAACTAGAGTTGTGAATGGAAATGGTATGTAGGATTATATCGAAGAACGTGTATAATTAACATGTAATCTACGCACGAGGCAAGTTTCCTAACCCTGTTTGTTATCATTATTCAAGTCATTCTTATTAGTATTAATCAAGTTCAATTTTTATATTAAAGATTAATTATCTTTTCTAAGTATGATTCTGTTATACAATAATTTTTCTATTGTATACATATTGAGATTATTATTCAATTTAATTACCAATTATTGTTGAACCTTGTTAGACTAGTGAACCCTTGTTTGATTCAACTAGTCCATAGTTGATGAACGTTCAAATTTTCAGAACCCTTATTGATTTATCCAAACTAAACTTCCTTTGGTGCGGACTCTAATGTCAAACTGAGATGAACAACCTTGTATAGGGATTACTTATGCGTTAGCGTTAAGATATTGTGCATAGTATTGTACTAAGGGCTGATCCCCCTAAGTACGAGTAGAAGAGTCCATAGTCTTATGACTGTTAAAGGTTTCAAGTATAGCCCTTGATAACCTAGGACATAGTTCAAGGTCTTATGACCCTCAGAAATCTTTTGATTCTTGTTATTCATTATTGATTCAAAATTTTAGCTTTATTTCAAAAATCTTTGATTCTCGCATGTTATTATATGTTGTTATTTCATTTTTATACTTGTGGGCAATCATGCTCACTCTTGCATAATAATAACATTGCAGTTAAGAACGAAAGGTACGATGAGCCTTCTACTAGCAAAGGCAACGGCAAAGCTAATAAGTGATGAAGACTTATTATTTAATTTTTAGAATGTTATTGTAAAGACTTGATGTTGTTTAAGACTTATTTGTTTATGTTTCCGCACAGATGTTTAAGGTTAGTTTGACCTGGGATTGTATTTATTATTTAGATGTTGTAAACCCATAAGGGGAGGATTTATTTTTATCTATTGCATGGTTTGCATTTATTATGGGTAGATAGATAAATGATATTTGTACAGTAGAACACCAAAATTCGTGAAATTTAAGTACCCGGATTTGGGGTTGTCACAACTATTCACTAGAATATTATTCACTCGGGTATTCGTGGCACTTTTCATGTCGGGGTACTATTCACGAGTTACTATTCACGGGTTACTATTCACTCAATAACTATTCACTCAGATATTATTCACTCGGATATTTGGGGCACTTTTCATGTTGGGGTACTGTTCATGAGGTACTATTCACTCGAGTACTATTCACTTAGTGTACTATTCACGATAAAAATTGATTTCTTTTCTGTCCAAGATTAATTTTGATTTATGAATATTACTCTTGAATTTTACTCCACAAAGCAGTATCATGTTGACAATTTGGATATTTTTAAACTCTGGATAAATTTAAAGTCTTTAATATTTATCCTTGATCTCGTTTGATTGAATTCTTATATCATTGTCATCATCCTCATGCTTATATTGTGATAAAAGTCATTTGTGGCTTACGTGCATAGATGTACTATTAATTGGTATGATTATGACCAGGGATTATTCGGTATAATCATGACCGTAATGTTACAAATGATGTGGTAAAAGTCCTCCTTGGCCCATAGTGCATTGATGGACAGTTTTTGGTATGATCATGACCATTGATGATTACATGAATATCCTCCCGTAATGCAGGCAAAATTCATGGACGTGATACTAATGAATATCAGGCCCGTAGTGCAGGGATGATTCGATGATGTGGTTTATTTATTAAGCTGAGTCTCAGTGATAAAATTGATGATAAACTGTTTAAATATTAGAAGATAGTAGATATCATGCTCTACTTGACTCTTTTAATAGATTGTTTGTTCCGCTTCATTTAAACTTGATGTTATTGTATTTTATTAGTTTAACATTGTTGAAGGCTAATGATAATTTATTTTGCATTATCTTAGTCATAATATTTCTTACTGGGCTAGTTGAGCTCACCCTTTTTCTTTCATTATTCTCTTCAGGAAATGAGAACATAGTCGGGACTAGTCGGGGAACGGAGTGATGGTCCGAGATGGATGTTTTAATAATCCTCACTATTTAGTGTGATAATAAATTTAATGAGGATTGAATTTGAGTTTGGATATTGTCTATGAGACAATATTTGTGTAAAAACTCTCAACTCTTGTTGTATAATTAAGTTTGTATTTTGTATTAAGTACCATGTATTTGGCGACCCAAGATGGGTGATGTATAACTATTTTGGGGGCATCACAGTTGGTATCAAAGCTTAGGGATATGATCCCTGGCTAAGATGTGAGACTAGAACTAGGAGGGGAGAGACGGTGAATTGCTTCGCTAGTATGACCTACCTAAGTTTATTTGGTATTTAATTGGTCGGTCAGAGTATAGAGATAATATGTTGCATGTCAATTAACCCTTATTTTGTGGCATTATTTGAAAATGACATCCGAGAATGTTGAGAATAGCAATGGAGCACAGGAGACCGTTGAGTAACCAACGATCAATAATCAGGATAATGTGCATCAGGAAGGCGACAATCCTCAGGTAAACAACAACACGGATCAAATGATGAACGATGGGATGTTTAGAGGCTTTATGCAATTCATGCAACATCAGGCAAGAGAGATTCCTGTTCAAAATGCAGGTGGAAACACTGGCAACTCACAGGTGGTCACTGCTAAGTAGTTCAAGGAGCTGGGACCACCGGAGTTTTTGGGAGAGCCAGAACCACTTAAGGCGGAGACGTGGATAAAGCAGATCACCAAGATATTTGATGTCTTAGGATGCTCCGAGAAGCAAAAGGTTCCCTTTGCCACCTTCATATTGAGAGGAGAGGCAGAATACTGGTGAGAATAAGTAAAGCGTACTCAGCCTGCCGCACTCAAATGTCTTGGGAGAAGTTCCAAGAGCTGTTCAATGACAAGTACTTTTCCGAAAGTATTTGTCACATGAAGGAGGTAGAGTTTATCAAGTTGGAACAAAACAATATGACCGTATCGCAGTACGAGGCTAAGTTTTCCGAGTTATCCCGGTTCACACCCCTTTTGGCTGATAATGAGGAGAGTATGATGTGAATGTTTCTACGAGGTTTGAGACACGAAATACGTCAATACCACATTTCTCACAAACTATGTTTGTATTCATATGTTGTAAATAGGGCTCAGTTATTGGAGCGTGATAATGAGTCAACCCAACCAAGAGAGAGCCGCCGGCAAGTTGATAATACCAATGGTAGTAGTCATCAAAGCGGTGACAACAAACGTGGAGGGAATTAATATGCCAGAAATGGTAACCACTTCGGTGGTAATCATGGCCAAGATAATAGAAGAAATGATTTAATTGAAAATTTTAAGAAGAGGAGATTTAACAATGACGGGAAGACGTCGGCACCAACACCAGCAACAAATTCTAGGGGAGGAGAACGACCGCCAGTTAGATGCTACAGATGCGGAGAGGAGGGACATATAAGTTCAAACTGTCCACAGCCTTCCAAGGTATATTTTAGTTGTCGAAAAGATTTATTCACATAGCTCAATTTTGTCCTCAGAATAAATCAAGTCCAAATTGGGACTATGGTACCAAAGGCGGATACGGACAAAACAAAGTCAGCGGTTTCAGGAAGAGCATTTTTTGTGACTTCTCAAAAAGCGAGTAACCCGAACAAAGTTAGCACGGGTTAGTTAATTATAAATTCTTGCAAAGTCTATACCTTATTAGATACCGGTTTTACCCACTCTTTTATTTCTCCTACTTGCGCTCAATGTTTAAATTTAACTCCGAAGAAATTAGACTTTGATTTATCTGTGGAAACTCCTTTGGGAGAAACCTTTACTACATCCACTATTTATAAGTCTTGTTTATTCAAATGGGCTAACGTTGATCAAAGAAAGGAACCAAACCCGGTGGATTCAGGTTGAATGCGAAAAGGATTGGAGGTTAACTTGTACCTGAGGAAGCTCGAATCTTCAAGGGTATGATTCTTATTCTTTATCTTTTTGTTTAATTAATAATTGTGCATAAAGGATGATCCGGTATATGGTTTGTAAAATTTTAAAACTCTAATTTTCCATGCTTCCACTTATTTGTGCAATTTGATTGCATTCATGAATAATAACAAACCTAACAGTGGTATCAAAGCCAAACCTTTATGCAAATTATTAATTATTTTAATTTGATATGTACATTGATATGTGTTTAGAACAATTTAATTGGGCATAATTTGTTGTATAAAATTTAAAAAAAATGTAATCAATATTCGCGAAACCCGCATTTGAAAACGGTACTGTGATTCACATGTACGACAGCTGCAAATTCGCTGGCTTAGCACGTGAATCACTTAGTTTTTTGTTTTTTTTAACAAGCCAAGATAAGGAAGGATTCAAGTAATCATTTATATTATATTATATTATATTATATATATACATATATATACGAAAAGGTTATGGTATGAATTGATAAGTGCGTTTTATACCTACTTATTGGATATCAATTCACGCGAACTATGCCAATCTCAAGTACATTTTAGTGTATTTTTAGTTACATTTCGTAATATTTTGTATTGCATGTACTAAGAACTCCTTTGGTGTAAAAGTGCAGGAAATGACATAGCTTGGCAATGGTAGATGGCATGAGGCTAATGGAAGCATGATGCGAGGAACAATTGGAGATATGCAACTGAGGATGGATGAAGGAAGAGTGGTATGATAAAGAATCAATAGCAACAGACAAAGCGATAGCGATGGCGAACAACGTAATCAAAAAGCTGAGAAGTCGCTACCACGCATATGACTAAATAAACTTAAACACGCTACCATGTGATCATCCGGCTTGACCATATTTTAAAGGCGCGCGCCTGCGCGCGACATCTGAGGCTGCTGATCTATTTTATTTTAATTTTTAAATTGGAAGAGTTGTAGTGGGTTAAAATAATTCTGGTTAGTACCAGATGCATTATTCATCAGTTTTTACATTTTTTTCATATTGGCAACTAGGGTTTACACTTTGAGAGAGTTCCATTGGAGAACCAAGCATAAACTCTTTATTCTCTACTTCTTCTTTGGATTTCAATCACTGTGGAAAAACTACTGTTATTTTGCTAGATTTTATTGAGGATTTAAACGTTACGTTTGGATTGTAATCAACAATTGGGTTTGATCGATTCTATCTTCTCTTTTTCAATTGTTTATTATCCATGTATTGCTTTAATCCCATAATGGCTTTCGGTTCAGTCATGAACTAAACTCCATTATGGGATTCTAACAAATTTTAATACGTAGTCTAATTTGTGGCCTGATTGCTAGACTGTTTTACGTATCATAAGGAATTTCTATCATGGTTGATTTGCGTGCATGAATGATTGATCACCATTCGTTTTAGGTGCTTGTATGGAATTGAAAGATAACATGCGAGTATATGGATTGTAATCAAGATAACATGCGTATATGGGGCTGTTTTGCTTAGCATTGTATTTCGTGAGTCAGATAAACATATACTGTTTCACCGTGTGAGTTAAATAAGAGCTTGTGCTTAAATTCAATATGGTTGCAATTTTACATAAAAATATAGTGGGGTTGGTTTTGTTGAAGATTACATGATGTCTATTGCATGTGGATGTTATGTAAGTAGGTCATGATACGTTGAAAAATGGTTATGTCTACATGAATCTTCAAGGGATTCATGTAAACTTATCAGGATTCATGAATCATGTAAACTCCCACGTGGCCCATATCAGGATTCATGTAAACTTATATTGATTCTTTTGGTTTCCTGGATATATATATATATATTATTTATATGTAATATATATTTTAATAATTTTATAATTAAAATAAAAAGTTTATTTTAATTTTAAAATTCAATTTCATGCTAACTAATTAGAGTTGGAATTGGATTCCATGATAACTAATTGGAATTGAATTTGGATTCCATGTTTCCTTAAATAAAAGAGTTTATTTATATATGAAATAAGATTTCATGTGATTCAAAATAAAGGAGTTTATTTATGAATAGAAAAAGTGAATCCGTATTTCCTTAAATAAATGAGCTTATTTATATATGGAATAAGATTTCATATTATTCAAAATAAAAGAGTTTATTTGTGAATAGGAAAGAGAATCCGTGTTTCCTTTAATAAAGGAGTTTTTTTTTACTTGGAATTGGATTCCATAATTAATTAAAATAAATGAGTTTATTTTGATTAAAGAATTTGATTAAAATAAAATAGTTTATTTTATTCAAAATTGGATAAATTAAAATAAAAGAGGTTTATTTTGATTTAAATTTAGATTAAAATAAAGGAGTTTATTTTGATTCAAAATTAGATTCTATGTTAACTAATTTGCCCATTAAATGATATCAATGTATATATTGAATATTTATTATTCATGAGATGAATGTTATTTATTGATGCATAAGGTGATGTGTATGAAAATAAATGGGATTGACTATGGACTATTGACCAATGTGATTGGATTTTATTTCAGTTGGATGCATGAATGTATGAGTTTTATTAAATGAGGTCTGCGTACCCCGTCTTCTCTAATTTTTCTAAATGTAAATTATATCTCCCTCCTATGTACTTCCCCTTGACTATTGATCAAGGTTTCTATTTATTTTAAAAAGTTTTGTAATAGGAATAATTAGAATTAATTTTGAAGAATTAGAGATCAAGGAGCAAGGAGCGCTTGAAGACCCGTTTGTAATGGAGCCTGGGATTTAAATGTAATAGTTATATTTAAATATTAATTTCTGCACCCCTAGGGTTTGACATTTTGGTTCACTTGGTGGCTCTAGTAAACCAAACTAGAATAAAAGTCCATAATCAATCCGGTTAGAATATAGTATTACGTATGTGCATGCTTATACTATATATATTATATATTATAAAACATGCTTGTTAATGTTAATTAATATTTTATATATATATATATATATATATATATATATATATATGTGTGTGTGTGCATGCACGCTACACAAGATGAGACAAATTAATAACATGCAAACCCCTCAAATTTTTAATATTAAGTCCTAAGCGTTCAAAGATATTTAGAATATCGAACGTCGCCTTCTAGCATGATAAAAATTAATAGAGTATTAAATATTTAATATGAGTTTGTTATGTCACCACAAGGCAAGTATTAAGTATTTAATATGTTAATTTATCACATGTGATGCTTATAAAGAAAATTGAATGTTGGGAGAGTGTATATTCTGATTTGATGTTTAAAATGCTCATGATTATATGTAAAGTCCTTCAAGGAATATATGTACAAGGACTTAGTGATAGATCAAATTTGTTAGATTGATCTAAACTCTTAATGTGTATCATTCTGTAAATGAATGTAAAGATAAAGAGATCAAAGTTGTTAGGTTGATCTTGAGATGTAATAGATAGGCTTCGAAGAGATCGTAGTGCATCGAGCTGATCAAGATTGCAGAAGCCAAGGTAGAAACATAGAGCATCGAGGATCGTAGTGTGCCTGCCTTGAAGGGCCTCTACGGAAATCGTAGAGTGGTCCTAACGATTGCCGAGCCAACTCAACAATCGAAGTGTGCTCTCGGAAACGTAGAGCTTGCAAAGCAAGCAAGTGAAGATCCTAGTGTGCAAGTCTTTAAGATAAATCATAGTGCTCTTATTTGATAGAATCAGACCAAGCACCAAGGTAATAAGAGACCACGATCTGGAACGTAGAGTATCATCTGTCGTGTGTCAGAAGCATCGAACCCTACCTTTTTGTTTGAAGATATATCTCCAACAAATATGGAATGTGTTTTAAACGTTGAAGTACTCACCAGTCCCAAAGGCATAAAAGATATCCTTAGTATGCAACAAAAAAGCGTATTAAAGAAGCTAAGGAAAGTACCATTGGTAAGAGGAAAACACATTTTCAGGTGTTAGGTGAGAAAGCAGTCTGATGTGTCAGTGGGCCAGAATGAAACTCAAAAGATATGCAGAAAAGTCTACATCAAAGTACAGAAATATCAAACGCATTTAATGCTTCAACGGATGGATCCAAAAGATAGATTTCAAGATCACATATATGCAAAACATATGCAGATGCAAGAAGCAATCAAGCATTAAACAAGAACACACAAGAACTCTCAACACTCAACTCTACAATCTGAGAAAAAGGGAAAGCTTGCTCCGCTACTCAGTTCTTTCGAACAAGTGCTTAACAGCAACTGAGTAGCAACCATCAAGAACTCAACAACTACCGATCAACTGAAGTAATAGTTCCAAGTCAGAAGGACTTGAAGAGTTCTAAGTGAACTGTAAAGAGCCAAGTCTGCTGGACTTGAAGAGTTCAAGAGTGAACTAAGAAGTTCCAAGACTGCTGGTCTAGAAGGAATCCGTGTGATTCATAAAGTGTAAAAGACATCCTTAGTGGATTTCCTACTCGAAGAGTAGAAGAGTGGACTAGGAGCTTTAAGTGTTCTGAACCACTTAAAACGACTATGTTTATTAAATTCTTGCTATAACTGCCATATCTTCCATAACTGCTATAACTGCCTCACTCTCATTAACTCACTATCTTAAGGGAGATTAAAACAAATATTAATTCCGCTAAGTTTTAATCATTATCAACTAACAAGTTAAAACGAAAAGATTTTTAAATATCTATTCAACCCCCCCCCCCCTTCTAGATAACTATTGTGCCTCTGGGAACTAATAATTGGTATCAAAGTAGGTTCTATTATACAGCCTACAAAGCTTAAGTAGATCTAATGGCACACTTACCAAGTGAATCAAGGACTGGTGGAGGCAGCAAGCCACCAATGTGCAACAAAGATAAATTTGCAAACTGGAAAGTTAGGATGCAAGCATACATGGACCCAATAGATGAAGATCTATTTGATACTATTCAGAATGGGCCCTTTATTCCAACAAAGCTTGCACCAACTACGCATTTATCCGAATGTAATACAAGTCAAAGTCAAAGAGGAGTGAATGAGACAACGAGAAGAGAGTCGCATTGACTCGACAAGAAGGCTAAGAACATTTTGTTTCAATCATTAGAAGATGATCTATTCGAAAATGTGGTCAACAGCAAAATAGCAAAAGAGGTTTGGGAAGCACTACTCATCATGCATGAAGGAACGAAGAAGTAAGAGAAAATAAACAATCTCTCCTAACACAGCAATATGAAATGTTCGCACAAGTTTAAGGAGAGAACGTCACTGCCACCTACGAGAGATTCAACGTTCTACTCAACTCTCTACGAGCATATGGAAAGATCTATCCAAACAAAGACCTAATCATAAAGTTCATGAGAGCCTTACCAAGCAGATGGGATGCCCAAACCACTGCTATCAGAGAGTTAAAGAATCTCCATGAGATGACTGTTTAACAGTTGTATTGCAACCTTCTAACATACGAATTTGAGCTGACTCAACGAGTAGAAACTCTATCAAAAGGAAGAAAGAAGGATAAGGGTGTTGCTCTCAAAGCAACTGAAAGTACCTCAAAGGTCAACACTAAAATTGGCTCTGACTATGATGAAGACGATGATGAGGACTTTGCAATGCTGGTAAAAAGACTAAGAAGGTTCATGCGTCAAGGCAAAACCAGCAAGCCAAAGAAGGTCAGCAACTACAGCAGCCAGGACCAAATGAATGATCTATGCTACAACTGCAAGAAGCCTAGCCATTTCATTGCCAACTGCAACAAACCTCTCAGAGAAGAACTAAAGAAGAAATCACATGCAAAGAAGGAATACAAAGGCAACAAAAGGCCTTAGAAAGAGACAAAGGCCTTGTAGCTGGAGGATCGTGGAGTGATTCAGACAATGACTCAACTCCTGAATCTGGAGATGATGAAGATCCTCAAATGGCTAATCTGTGCCTAATGGACAAACATGTAAAGGACAAACTGAACTCCAACATACATGAAGTAAGTATCGATGAGGTATTTGACATCAACTCACCTGCTGTAGACATTAATGATTTGAGAACTACACTCCATGGCATAACAACTGATCTGCATCAATACATGAAGTGGTTTAGGGTTCTGTCGAAGGATCATTCACTTCTTCAAGAGGAGAAAAAGAAAGTTCAAGAAGAGCTAGAAACAAATCTTCTAAGTACTAACTTTCTCTCCAAGCTTGAGGCTGAGAATGAGATCTTAAAATAGACCAATGAGCTCAATGCACAAAGAGGGTCCAATCTAACCCCTAAAATTGAGGAACTAAAAAAGACTATCTCTACATGGAACAAATCCTCATCATCCATGGACTCCCTGCTCTCTAGTCAAAGAAGTGCATTTGACATAACAGGCTTAGGCTTTGGGGAATCCACCTCAGAGCCATATGTGGAAAAATTAAAGAAAACTAGCACTAGTAATGCCTCAAGTTTTAATAGAGGCATTACATTTGTGAAATCCTCACAGAAGGAAGAACCAGCCCAACCTTGTTTCACTGAATCAATCCATACTCCAAGGAGTAAAGGATCTCGCACTGGCCTGGGTTTCAGAAAAGAAAAGAGTAACTCATCCTCTACTCACCAACCTCGAAGGATCGTAGAGTCGAGTAAGACCAACTCTACGAATCAACTAGGAAGGTACAGTAGAGGAAAGGTACACTCCTCACAATTCATGAAACCCAAGGACATATAGAAGAAGGAAAATCAGGTTAACAAGAGGATGACTAAAGAACCACAAAAGTCCAAATGGAGAATAAATTCTCACACACACACACAAACATGCATCATATTAAATGTTTTGTGTGCTACAAAATTGGTCTCAAGGCTGCAAAGTGCTATTTTAATTCCATGGATGTGAGACCGAAGATCAAACAGATTTGGGTCCCCAAGGGTACTAACAAAATAGGACCCATGCAAATATGGGTACCAAAATGAAGGTTTGATGTTACCACGAGAAAAGAGCTCCACGATCACGACCTGGTATCTGGACAATGGATGCTCTAGGCACATGACTGGGGACAAAGCCCTTTTGTCTAACTACATAGAAAAGGAAGGTCCCTCAGTCATCTTTGGAGATAATGGCTCTGGCAAGACAAAAGGATATGGCTTAGCTGGAAATGGAGCAGTGTCCTTCAGTAGAGTGGCCTATGTGGAAGGACTACAACATAATCTTCTAAGCATTAGCCAACTCGGCGACAAGGGTCATCAAGTAACATTCCTCAACAATCAGTGTCAAGTCAGAGATTTGAAGACATCTGTTGTAAAGCTAACTGGAACAAGAGAAGGAAATGTCTATATAGTGAATCTTGGACAGCTAAGCTCAGATGAAATAATATGCTTTCTGGCTAAAGCATCTGAAGAAATGAGCTAGCTATGGCATATACGATTGTCTCATTTAAACTTCAAAAGCATGTCCAAGCTGGCCTCAAAAAATCTTGTTGCAGGCCTACCCAAGTTCAACTTCATGAAAGAAAGGCCATGCAATGCCTGTCAGCTTGGAAAGAAAACTAGAAGCTCATTCAAGAGCAAAACTGCCAACTCAATCGACAAGCCTCTACAATTGCTCCACATGGATCTATTCGGGCCAATTCCAACAACAAGTCTCGGAGGGAAGAGATACTCACTGGTTATAGTCGACGACTACACCAGGTTCATATGGGTGTTCTTTCTAACCTCTAAGGATGAAACAAGCTCCCAACTGATCAAGATGTTCAGGCTAGTAATGAACGAGAAATGAGAGAAAATCAAGGTTATAAGGAGGGATCATGGTAGAGAATTCGACTTCTTAGAAATGGACCACTTCTGCATAGACAATGGCATCAGTCATAACTTCTCAGCTCCACGAACTCCTCAACAAATTAGTGTAGCTGAGAGAAAGAACAGAACTTTGATGGAGGCTGGAAGAACTCTAATAGCAGCAGTCCATCTGCCTGAATACTTCTGGATAGAAGCTGTCAACATTGCATACTACACTCAAAACAGATCACTCATACACTCTACGATCAAGAAGACTCCCTATGAACTATGGAAATGAAGAAAGCTAAGTGTCAGCTACTTTCATGTATTCGGTTGTGCATGCTACATTCTCAACAATGGAAAGCAGTACTTGATAAAGTTTCAACCCAAGTCAGATGAAGGAATCTTTCTTAGATATGCCGCAGACAGTAAAGCCTACAGAGTGTTCAATAAGAAGACACTGAGTGTTGAAGTCTCGATTCACATCATCTTTGATGAAACAGACTTGAACAAAATAGTGCCTCAAGACACTACGACCGATAGTTTAGACACTATGAACGAGGTCGTCGAGCTCAACACTACGATCATAGTACCAGATAGTGAAATCGTTGAAGCAAGGAGATGAGATCGCAGAGAGGCCTATGCCAGATAACGAGCCTCCACACCAAGAAGAAGAAATAGATCTTGAAGGCCTAAGATAAGAAGACATCAGGACAGATGTCCCAACAAGAAACATATGGGCAAGAGATCACACTCAAGATCTAATCATTGGACATCCGAGTACAAGAGTAAAAACAAGAGCTGCCTCCCAGAATGAATGTTTTTATCTAAGCTTCCTGTCACAAATGGAACCTAAGAAGATAGAGGATGTTATGGAAGAGTCCAGCTGGATAGAAGCCATGCATGAAGAACTTAACCAATTTGAAAGAAGCAAAGTATGGAGATTGGTACCAAGACCAAAGAGTCAATCTGTCATTGGAACCAAGTGGGTCTTCAAGAACAAGATGGATAAAGATGGAGTAATAACCAGGAATAAGGCAAGACTTGTGGCCAAGGGCTAGTCTCAGGAAGATGGCATTGACTACGATGAGACATTTACACCTGTTGCCAAACTAGAAGCTATTAGAATCTTCTTTGCCTTTGTTACTCACATGAAATTCAAGGTCTTTCAGATGGATGTCAAAAGTGCATTCCTGAATGGTGAACTTCAAGAAAAAGTCTATGTAGAGCAACCTCTAGGTTTCATCAATCCATCTCTTTTTAATTATGTTTACAGATTAGACAAAGCCTTATATGGTCTTAAACAAGCACCTAGAGCATGGTATGAAACACTAACTAACTTTCTTATTGAAAATGGATTCACTAGAGGTAGAGTAGATACCATATTATTCCTTAGAAAGCATAAAGACAAAGTCTTGTTGGTTCAAATATATATTGATGATATTATTTTTGGTTCTACTGATGAAAAGCTATGTAAGAGATTTTCCAAGCTTATGAAGAACAAGTTTGAAATGAGCATGATGGATGAGCTAAACTTCTTCCTTGGACTGTAAGTAAACCAAACTGATGAAGGAATATTCATAAACCAAGCCAATTACATCAAAGATTTACTTAAGAAGTATGGCATGGAATCAGCCTCTCCCATGAAAACCCCAATCATTCCTGCAACCAAGCTTGACAAAGATGAGAAAGGTAAATGTATTGATATAACTCAATACAGAGGTATGATAGGCCCTCTTTTATATCTAACTGCCAGTAGACCAGACATAATGTTTGTGATAGGTATAATTTTTTTTATATATTTTGATGATAACAATTATGTTTTAAATAAATATTTAAGTATTTATTTATTTTCTGTTTTTACTTAAATTAATTTTTATTGACCTTGATAAATTATATGTCAAGTGTTAAATAAATTAATTCATATATTATTCAAGGCAATGATACCCTATTTCTTTTGTAAAATCAAAGTTGGGAAAAATATTTTTACTTAAAACTATCAAATATTAATATATATACATAATATATATATATATATATATATATATATATATATATATCAGTATATAATATATATATACAAAACTGTATACCATACTTTGTTAAAAATTGCATGTGCCTTTTTAAAGTGTTAACCGAGTATATGTGTTAGCCTAAAGTGTCATTCATTTTTGGACAAATCGTGTAAAATCTTTAATTGATTGGCTAGCATGTGAACAGATGTCCCAACAGGAAACAGATGGGAAAGAGATCACACTCAAGATCTAATCATTGGAGATCCGAGTGCAAGAGTCAAAACAAGAGCTGCCACCCAGAAAGAATGTTTTTATCTAAGCTTCATGTCACAAATGGAACCAAAGAAGATAGAGGATGCTATGGAAGACTCCAGCTGGATAGAGGCCATGTAGGAAGAACTCAACCAATTTAAAAGAAGCAAAGTATGGAGATTGGTACCAAGACTAAAGAGTCATCCTGTCATTGGAACCAAGTGGGTCTTCAGGAACAAGATGGATGAAAATGGAGTAATAACCAGGAATAAGGCAAGACTAGTGGCCAAGGGCTACTCTCGGGAAGAAGGCATTGACTACGATGAGACATTTGCACCGGTTGCTAGACTAGAAGCCATCAGAATCTTTCTTGCCTTTGCTGCTCAAATGAAATTCAAGGTCTTTCAGATGGATGTCAAAAGTGCATTCCTGAATAGTGAACTTCAAGAAGAAGTCTGTGTAGAGCAACCTCCAGGTTTCATCAATCCATCTCTTTCTAATTATGTTTACAGATTAGACAAAGCCTTATATAGTCTTAAACAAGCACCTAGAGCATGGTATGAAACACTAATTAACTTTCTTATTGAAAATGGATTCACAAGAGAAAGAGTAGATACCACATTATTCCTTAGAAAGCATAAAGACAAAGTCTTATTGGTTCAAATATATGTTGATGATATTATTTTTGGTTCTACTAATGAAATGTTATGCAAGAGATTCTCTAAGTTTATGCAGAGCAAGTTTGAAATGAGCATGATGGGTGAGCTGAACTTCTTCCTTGGACTGCAAGTAAAGCAGACTGATGAAGGAATATTCATAAACCAAGCCTAGTACATTAAAGACTTACTTAAGAAGTATGGCATGGAATCAGCCTCTCCCATGAAAACCCCAATTGCTCCTGCAACCAAGCTTGACAAAGATGAAAAAGGTAAAAGTATTGATATAACTCAATACAGAGGTATGATAGGCTCTCTTTTATATCTAATCGCCAACACCGCATATAATAATGTTTGCAACATGCATATGTGCTAGATTTCAGGCTAACCCTAAAGAATCACATTTAACTGCTGTAAAGAGGATTTTTAGGTATCTCAAGGGTACACCTCACTTGAGGCTTTTGTATCCGAAGTAGTCTTCATTTGAACTAACAGGATACACATATGCTAATTTTGCAGGCTGTAAAATAGATAGAAAAGAGTACTAGTGGCACTTGTCATTTGCTAGGAAATAGACTTGTGTCTTTGGTTTAGCAAAGCAAAAAACTCAAGATATCACTTCAATTGCAAAAATTGAAACACATTTTGCTTTGGCAAATTGTTGTGCTTTCGAGATCCTATGGATGAAAAATCAGCTAGCAGATTATGGGTTTGAATTCAAATCCATACCTATTCACTGTGATAACACAAGTGCCATAGCAATAACTCATAATCCTGTCATGCATTCTAGGACTAAGCATATAGAAATAAGGTATCACTTCATTAGGGATCATGTGAAAAATGGAACTATATCTTTACAATATATCCCTACTAAAAATCAATTTGCTGATGTCTTTACAAAGCCTCTAGATGAATCCAGATTTAACAAGTTAATAAGTGAGCTAGGAATGCTTAATTTACAACCATGAAATATATTCTCTAGCGTGTGCTAACCATACAGATATAAAGGCTATGGTTAAAATCGTAGACATGATCAAGGGAAGTCCACGATCGCAGAGCTGCAGTAACACAGACTCAACGATCGTAGCATAGACTCAACGATAGTAGAGTCCCATCAACAAAAAAAAAGGAGGAGCATCATGGGATGAGAAAGTTAAAAAACAAAGCAACCCATCTGATAAGCGCCTCAGGAACAAACCTAACCCTTGATTCACCCTATGAGTTTGGCCCTTCCTGATTTACCTTAAAAGAATGCTAAGTCAAAAACTCATCACAAGGATCTGGAAAGACTCGACGATCGTAGTTCAGACACAACGACTGCTGAATAGACTCAACGATCGTAGTTCAGACACGACGAATGCTGAGCAGACTCAACGATCGCAAAGGCTACCTCAACGATTGTAGTCCTCACTAAGGACACATTAGCTCAGAAGGAGCTAAGGGCAATTCAGTACAATCCTCCTCAGTCAGATTCGTAGAGCCAAGCAGAATTCGACACCTGCCCCACTAAACAAAATAAAGAGATGGAAGTTACAAGTAAAGTTTGAAAATGCCTTTTTGAAATCAGAAGTTCAAAAATCTTTTCTCTCTCCTCTCTTCCTCTCTACAAGCAGAAACTCTAACCCTGAAGAAAGCTCAAACAACCATACTCCCTTCAATGAAAGGAATGGTAGCGTCCAACGTTGTCTCTGAGTTACAGACTACGCTTCGATGAGTTCAAAATCACTGACCCCAAATTTCAAAAGATTCTAACTTTGTTAAAGAAGGTTGGTCTCAAAGACGCTCTGGGTACGAGCACATGGATCTACCCAAAGTTAATAAATGAGTTTTACAGAAATGGAGTATTCGAAAATGAAGTCCTCACGACGAGAGTCAAGGACGTGGAAATCAAACTAAAGGCTGAGAACATCAACCTAGCCCTAGGCTTCAAATTCGAAGGTTTCTATTTTTAGATGGCATCGATTTCCATGTAGGACTTAAGAAGATGCATCACAAGAAATTCCCCACTGTCAAAGGATACAAGAAGAAGGAATTTCCTTAGAGGTACGCATTTCTGGCTAATATTATTGGGAAGTGTGTATGTTGCAAAAGCACTGGACACGATTCTGTAAATGAGGTGCAACTAAAGCTCATAACTGCCATAAGTTGTGGGACACAGCTTAACTATGGAGCTCTACTGCTGAAATGGATAGGAAATTGGATTCTAAGCTCGAAGAAGATAAAGGGATCTCAAAAGATGCTCTACAGATGATTTATAAGCATCATCCTACAATCTTCTCTGGGTGATAAGATTGAGGGACGATGAAGGAGAGTCCATCAATCCAAACAGACGAATGACCCAGCAATTGTTTGTAAACTGGAAAAGGAATCCAGCTGAAAATGTACGCATGATAACTGAGTCCAGTGGTCGAACTGTTGATCTAAAGGAATCAGGGATTCCAGGAAATATGTCAGTCGTCAAGAAGACTGAAGAAGAGACCAATAAGGAAGAACCAATTGCCCTTATCAGAAAAAGCAAGGGCAAGAGGAAGCTAAAGACTAGGATGGTAGAAGAACCTCAAGGGTCAACCACTGACATACCTATAGAGTCCTCTGATATTGAGACTCTGAGGATCCTAAGAAGGAAAAAACAGCAGGCTGAGGCTGATGAAGATAGAGCTACCATATCACAGCTGCTGAAGAAGAACAAAATCAGTCACAAGTCCAAGAGGCCATCTGTCTCTTCGATCGTAGAGTCTCTACCGATCATAGAGACCAGACCGAACACCTCAAGCAAGGAAGCTGCTGCACCAGATGTTCTGACTGATAAACAGGACAGAGCTGAAGCTCAAGGAAGTCCTAAGGTTGTGGCTTTACCTAAAAAACCAAGACAAAAATTGGTCAAGATGTACATCCTTATCAATGAAGGTGTACTCAAAGAGGAAGACAAAAAGATGGCTGCTATAAAGGAACTATCCAAAGAAAGCCAAAAGGACATAGCTCAAGCTGAGGGGGAGACACCTGCAGTTCTCACTTTAGAAAATACTCAAGCTGAGGAAATACCTGAAGTTCTCATGATAGAAAATACTCCAGCTGAGGGGGTGCCATTATTCCTGCAGATGGATGACCAAGTTGAGGGGGAGCCTCATGATATCCCCATCACAGAAGAAGTTTCTCATGCAGAAACTGAGGGAGAGCATGAGCAAGAAAGTCAAAAGGAAGTCATTGACATAGTGGAATCCTCAAAAGAAGATGGAGAATAAGAGGAAGACAAAGATGATGATGAACTTAAGATCACAGGCGTGGTCCGTGATGGGTATAGGAGTTATCTTTACAATCAGATGTTCTCCTATCTCCCCACGATGCCCTATCATCAAGCTCAAATTCTAAACTCCTGGAGTCACATGTTTTGGAGCTTCAAAGAATATCTAGCCATCTCTGTGCTAGCTCATGGATTTCCAGAAAAATTCAACTTTGCCAAGAAGCTGATAACAAATGGTCCCTCCTCAAGGATGGTGCATGAGGTATTATCTATCCCCATCCTATTTAGAGTGAATCACTATCCACTGTCTTTCTTCAGCCAGTTTTATGAATTTCCAAGCTGGTTAGAAGTAGTTTTAAATCCACCAAGTCAATCCCCAGTTACAGAATCCCAAAATTTGGTAACTGATGAACTAAATGTGCCAAACTTCATATTGATCCCAACTTCCATCAACTCTACGATTGATGACTCTAGCCCCATCCTAGAGTCGCAAGCTCGAATCATAGAGCCACCCTCTTTAGACACCCAAACAAAGTCCCCTCCATCAGATATTCCTTCTCCATCCACCAAAGAAAACTTCAACCTTGATCTTGCCCTCTACTCCTTTCAAGATCAATACAAGAAAACATCCCCTCCCTTAAACAACCCACAACTCAGTGAACTACTTTTAGATCTACCCACCAAAGCTGAGTTGACAGAAGTGTCCAAGAAAGTGATCAAGGACATCGACGATAGCCTTGAAGCTCACTCAAAACTCATTCATCTCAGACTAACAAAAATGATCAGTGCTGCAAATTATCTCCCAAGCACACTAAACACTGAGCTTACAAAGAAGCTGAGGGAGATCATCAAGAAAATGATTAAGAGCATAAAAGGACAGGGATGACATTCACTTTCAAGCAGCTAAAAGACACAAAGATGTTGTTCTTGCCTTACAAATAGCTCAAAACGCCCAGCATAATCTTATGTTGGAGAACATCATCAATTTGAAAATCGCCGTCAAAGAATTTCAACAATCCTACGTAAACCAAGGATAGCAAACTAAAAATGTTCTAGCCGTCCTCAAAAATAGGGAAGCTCGATCTGAAGTTTTGATCAACGAGCTCTTCCAATGAGTGACTCAACTATCCGAAGACATTCGAACCCTTGATGCTTGTAGACACTCGAAATTTTTTGTACTACTGTCACTAACATTGCAGGAAGACAAATTCGTCTTTTAAGAGAAAACCCTGAAAGACAATCCAAATCCATACTGGATACTACCGGAAGTTCAACATCAACCCCGGATCACATTCGGGGAGTAACAATTCCAACCTCGGATGTAACCTCAAGGCATGCAGATCCAATACCGGAACACACACCGGAGAAGACAGATTAATCTCGGAGATAACTCAAGATATATCTAGTCTCGATCCACAACCATGGAATAGCCCCAACCTTGGTGATAACCCCAAGGAATGCGCTTTTGCTTGATAACCCCTTAAATGCTTGTTTCAAATGCGACCGACTTCAATCTCGGCGCACAAATGAGATGACTGTATTCAACCCGACAATAACATCGGGATGACAGGCACACCTCAAAGGTGACAATGAGGACCTTCAAAAATTGCAGCAGCCCAATCTCAGCGAAGTCTGAGCAACGTCTGCTTTATCAGCCCAATCCAGCGATAACACCGGTGAAGGGCAACATCGTCATCTCGTCAACATGATGCCATGTCACGTCGTCTTAACATCTCTACGCAAAAATGTCCCACAAGACTAACAAATCCCTAGTGACTATTGTGCGGGGTAACAGATGAAAGTTGAAGCTTGAAGACCGGAGGGTATCGTCCCATCTTCAATGACTTCATACAAACTCTAATCCCATGCCATCGTACAACTCTCGACAACGGCGGTCCGAAATAGGTCCTGTATACCTCAAACGGATGCCCGAATTGAACTTCTGAAAGTTCGAGTGGACATTACAGTGCCTGAGTGCACGTACTTCGAGATGACCCTACCCAAAAACCCGGGCCCACCCGAGTTACCTCTGGTACACCTGCGGCTCAGCCGCAGGTGAACCTGCGGCTAAATTGCCTATAAATAGAGGGCTTGGGCTGCCTATTTTGCAAGAGAAAAAGGGGAGGAAGCCCTGCCCAATTTGCTTTGCACTCACCCCATGCAGTGTACTTTCCCCTTTTAAACACCTGTGAGCTCATATATAGCCCTTTTGTATCTACAAAAGTCAGTGTTTACCAACTCTAAAGATATAGAAGTCTTCTTTGGCAGTCAGTTGTAAGCCTTCTCACACACTTTAGAGTCTTTCTCTTCATCTCTGCACACACCCTTCTTCACGTTGAGAGTTGTGTTGCGCGCATTTGCCCAGACTTTGGTTCGTGGTTTTATTTCAGCTTGTATGTGTGTGTATATATATATATATATATATTAACTGTGTGTCGGACTCTGTTCGATGAGCCTGGATTTTATATCCGGTGCGTTTATTCGCTTTTATATATATACTTATATATATGAATTGTGGTCGAACCACTGCTCGATGAGCCTAGATTTTACATCCGGTGTGTTTATTGTTTATTATATATATATATATATATATATATATATATATATATATATATATATATATTATCGTCTGCTGAGTTTGCTTAAGTGGCGCTTGATACATTTACTTTATTTATTTACATTTCCTCACTTTGGAGTTTCCTTCGTGGCGATTGATCGCTTTAATGACTTTATTTACATTTCGATCCCCCATGGTGGTGCTTCGTGGTTGGTGATCCCGTCTATATATATATATATATATATATATATATATATATATATATATATATATATATATATATATATATATATTACAACTTTTATATATATATACATTTATCGCTTTCATACAAATTGCAAGATTACATGCGCCTAGGAATCATGTGATCACAGATTCAAATTATTGGATCTAGATTCTATTTCCGTGATGGACATTTTCAATTTTATGCGACTTATAAATTATTCTACAGTGTTTAAATTTCCTCAGATGGTTTCCATACCCATGAGGAAGTCGGCATTATTTTGTACATTATTTTCGTACAGATGCCTCGCATCTGTTAAATAAAATCAATGAAGCCGAACACTTAATAAAATGGGAGTGTAAAAGGTCTCAATTACTATTGAGCATCGGGGTTTGAAAAACCTCTTTTATAAAACATCACTGCCATATCTTGCTTAAAATTGAATTTTTACATAAATCCAAACCCTGTGTATATAGGTGCGAACGAGGCCTCGTACTACTTCCAAATAACAGCACATTGAACCACACACACACACATTCAGATAATAGTTTCTTAAAAAGAGGCGGACACCGTGGTAACACGAATGTCGGGGGGTGCCTAACACCTTCCCTCCGCATAACCAAGTCCCCGGACCCTAATGAATCTCGGTTTCACCGACCCGTTTAGCAGTGCCACATCACTGGGTCAATGTGCAAACCTTTTCTCGGTTGTGTTGGTACAACCACTTAAAAAACCAACTGGCGACTCTTAACAGTCCATCGTCGACATTATACATGTTGGACCTTTTTCACTTGTTTTTTCAAACAAATCTCACCTAAAATGAGAACACCAAAGAACAAGTAACGGAAAGGGACATCTAAAAATCCTAACGTCGATAGGTGGCAACTCTGTTGGGGACACCAGTAAGAGGACTTAAGCCGCTATTACAATCTTTTCAAAACTGTTATCTGCTTGTGTGTGGATGTTGCATTTATATTTAATGAATGTGTACGAATGCATTTCCTTATTGTACTTAGTGCTTCGCACCATAACTGCTTGTGATATTAGTGCTTCGCACCATATCTGCTTGTGATATTAGTGCTTCGCAATGTCATCATTTTCATACGGTGAGACGCGATGTATGTGAATGTATGTTGTGTGGTCCCTCCACCAGGAGGCTATCCCTTCGGTGTTTGATTACTTGACTCGTGAGAAGACTAATTCTCTAAGGCTCAGGAAAGGCACCACCCAAATTCGCTCCAGTTGAAAGACCGGATTAACTTCCCATCAAGTAGATTGCGATGATTTGGGAACCTTCATGCCAAAAATCCGCGAGAGTAACCTAAGATAGGTCAACCTCTGATAAACCCAAAATGGAGGAAAGTCTCTTCATGCTCTCATTTCAAATTACTTGTAAACACAATTACTTGTAATTACATTCCATATCTATCTCCATGTAATGAGAAATATGAAGAAATGTGTACACATACATATTTTAAAACATACTACAAACAGCTGACGTCTGTTTTGCAGGATAAAATTCCTAAAAAAGACACATCACATAGCATGTTATTATACACATTCCCTAAAGACTAAACTATGCAAGTCTTTCGCAGGGAATCAATCGGACCTACTACCCGTTCAAAGTCTAAAAAGTTAACAGGCCTACAGTCAATCATGTCGTCATCCAACCAGACTGAACTTAATCCAGTTTCTCATAAAGAATTCGACGGATTAAGCAAACAAATTACAGATTTGGCTGTTCTACTCAAAGAATTACACCAGTCTAATCAGGGTCCAAAAATACCCGTACATGCTGAATCCTCCACACAAGGAGGAATCTTAGTCATTACCATACCTGAACTACAGTTGGAGACGACCAACAAGACTCATGATGTTGCCCATCCCACTGGAGACCCAGACGCTGGTGATATCAAAAAGAAAGTCCTCCAAATGGAAGAGACCCTTCGCGCTATCAAAGGAATTGCAACACACGGGAGTGTTTTATATACTGATCTATGTATTTTTCCTGGTGTTCATTATCCAAAAAAATTTAAAACTCCTGACTTTGAAAAATATTACGGGTTAGGAGATCCTTACACACATTTAAAGGGGTTTATTGGAGAACTTGGATCTTATACAGTGGATGAAAAGCTTAGAATGCAATTGTTCCAAAAGAGTCTAACTGGAGAAGCCCGGTCGTGGTACATAAGATTAGACAACTCTAAGATCCATAGCTGGGAAGAGCTAGCACATGCTTTCCTCACTCAATATAGCTTTCAGTCTCAAATGGCTCCTGATCGGTATCAAATTACCAAGATCAAGAAACAGTCTAATGAGTCTTTCAGAGAGTATGCTCAAAGGTGGAGACGCCTGGCTGCCCAAGTTAGTCCTTCCATGACAAAATCAGAGATGGTCATGACTTTCATAGACATACAAGAAGCGCCTTTCTATGAAAGAGTTTTAGCCGGCATCGGCAAACCATTTTCTGAAATGGTCAAATATGGGGAGATGGCTGAGATGGGATTGAAGTCCGAAAAGATTCAAGACCTAGCTGCACTCAAAGCTGTTGCTGATCACATCCAATCTAGAAATTATGGGAACAACCCCCGAAGGGTCCATAAAAAGAAAGAAGAAGATGTTTCCCTGATACTACAGGGGCAAAAAGGCAATCATAACATGCCTATTCAAAGGAGAAACTACACTCCCTTTCAAGCACAGTCTGTAAACCCTTCAATACCAAAAGGTGGAGAAGTCAAACGCCCTCGAGTGTTTACACCCTTAGGGGATACCCTCGAGAACATTTTAAATCTTCTGACAACACAGAAGAAAATTACACATCTTCTTCCATCACCAAATTTCTAATGGACGGGGTTTCAATGTCTTTGCTAGAAAATGTGCTTAACATCTTGCCGGGCACTGGACATGATACTCGTGGATTGTTGGGCCTTAAAACATAAGATCCGGACACGATAGACAACGGAGAGATCGTGGTCACCTAACCCGGATCAAATTCATGTTCAAGACAACCCTCTTCCTCAACACAAAGAAGAAGAGGTCAACATGATTAATTGGAGCAATGGATGAGTTCCAATTTCAAATTGTGAATCTTCCTGCACCCTCAAAGACGGTGATGAAAGATGGGATTATGCCAAGTTCCTGCTTCACAATGGAACGAAAGATGAAAGCTCTCTGCAAGTAAATTGAGCAATTGGCGAATCGGTAACTTATCAAAGATCAAATGACTCGTCGGGCTTAATCGATCAGAGAGCATGCCGCCTCCTACCTATTGTCATGAATATTCCCTCGTCACTTTCAGAAAATGAAATGCCGGAAGACAAAGTGACAAAGAGAGAAAATGCCAAAACCTGTCGGGATTTCGCCAACAAAAGGGAATTCACCTATCTGGGCCAACCTATGGAGGAAATCCTTCATATGTTAACCAATGAATGAAGGATCGGTTCACTTCTACCTCCAATCAACCCCCGTTCAGGATGGTATAACTCTGATGGAGTGTGTCAATATCATTCCCAGTCTCGCGATCACAGCACAGAAGAATGTTGGGCACTCTCGCCACCTTATTCAAAATCTAATCGACAGGGGTGTCCTGCGCCTAGCGAACGACAATACTGTGTTACGTGCAAGTGAGAATGCAGGCCCTACTAAGTGGAAAAGTGTGGTAGCAGCCATATCCACTGAAACTGATGGGATTAATACATTACTCACAACGCCAACAATTCAACTCAAGGGAGGCAACAATCCTTTGAAAGTGGTTGCTCCCGAGCCAATCAACTTGTCGTACAGAGCACAATATCCTATTGTTAGCTTGTGCACAATTTCGTGGAATTATGGAGAAGGTGAAGGATCCACCTCACATACAACTGCTACAGTGTCGAAAGAAAATCCATTGTATCTTCCCCACCGGGTGATGAAGCCCACCACCAAATCAAAGGGGAAAATACCCATGGAGAAGATTGAAAAATTCCTCCGCGCTGTGGGTCATAATGAAGTTACGGTGGTTTTAAGCTTGAAAGAAGCTCCACAACAAATATCAATTTTGGACTTGGTCCTAACTTCCGAGAATCACCGGAAGGTCTTGTTAAAGGTTTTAAAAGAAGCCTATCTCCCAACATCAGTGGATACGGAAAAGTTTCAACATCTGGTTGATCACATTTTTAACAACAATGTGATATCCTTCACTGATGATGACATACCGCCCGAAGGGACCGGTCATTGCAAGTCGTTGCATATTACGGTCTTGTCCTCCGGATATATGGTAGCTGGAGTCTTAATAGATGGAGGTTCCTCTTTGAATATCTGCCCCTACGCTACCTTGGTGAAGATGAATATCAATCTCAACTGAATTCGGAGTAGACATACTATCATCAAAGCTTTTGATGGAGCCCGGCGAAATTCGATCGGAGTAATTGAGCTGCCAATCGAAATTGGTCCTCACACATTCTGGGTATCTTTCCATGTGCTCAAGATAGATTCGGGATACAACCTGCTCTTGGGACGACCATGGATTCACAAGGCTGGGGCAGTCCCCTCCACCCTTCATCAACAATTGAAATACATTATCAATAATAGCCTGGTCACGGTCAACGCTGAACCAGAGTATCCTCAACACGGGGACATACCGTTCATCAATACCAATGCGGATGTTGAACCAATTAGTTTTCATGATTTGGAAGTAAGCAATACCCAATACCATGCTATTGGAGCGCCATTGCCCGAACCCAAGATTTCTGCCGAAGTAATGTCGGCTACTCAAGAAATATTGTCGTTGGGTCATAAACCGGGACAAGGGTTGGGTAAAGATTGTCAGGGTATCAAATACCGAATTCGATTAACCAAGCAAACTGGAACAGCTGGGCTAGGCTTTTTTTCCAGTTCTAGTCACAGGAATTCTCATAAGCATCAGCAGATTCCTTCAGCTTCAACTATGCGGCGTTCATCTTCGCCTTCAAACTCTGAGTCCGCACAACCTCCTGTAAAGGTGCCAGCCAATGTAATGGCTATGTTATTTCCCAAGCCGGTACCGGTGAAAGAGAAAGAAATCTTTGTTCCAAATCCCATAGTGGAAGAAGAGGAATGAAGAATCAAGCAAGACGTCATACGGATGATGTCCAGTATACGCATCATCGTTCATGATGAACATACCAACAGATACACCCCAAACGATGATTGCCCAAACGTAATGGCCATCATTCGGGATAGGAGGATGATGACAATCCCTCCATCACTGCGGTCCACCCGGACTTTGCCATTGCCAATTGGAATAGCATTCCTTGCATTGGTCGTCATAAAAAGCGCGTAAACTCTTTACGCCTGTAGATATAATAACCGCTTACTTTTCTCATGCATATTAGCGGTTTATTTTTTCCAAAGATATGCTAACACCGTATGATCAACACATTTCATATATACTAAGTGAAAGCATATTTTGTTTCAGGATTCTGAATTTAGATGTGCCTGTACTTGCTGATACGGTTCCTCTTCTCCACAAGGATTGTACCTTTGATGTAGAGATGAATTCAGCCTTTATGGATATACCGGATGACATTGAGGTGACTCCAGAAATTCAAGAATGGGTCAAAGACAAACCTAAACCCAACCTTGATCAAACCACTTCTTTCAATCTCGGAACCTTAGAAAGCCCTAAGTTAATCCAGATTGGTTCAGACCTTACCCCAAACCAATGGAATGACATGGTTACGCTATTAACCCAATTCCAGGATGTGTTTGTATGGTCTTATGAAGACATGGTGGGTTTTTCCACTGACATTGTCCTTCATCGCCTTCCCATTAAAGAGGGATTTAAGCCAGTCAAACAAAAGCTCAGGCGATTGAAACCTGAATGGAGTTTAAAGGTGAAAGAAGAAATTGTGAAACAATTTCAAGCTGGCGTCATAATGGTGTGTACATATCCTGAATGGATATCCAACATTATGCCCGTGCCTAAACCTGGAGGGAAGGTGCGAGTTTGCGTGGATTATCGGGACTTGAACAAAGCTTGCTTAAAAGATAGCTTTCCCGTGCCATTTATCCATATTCTCGTTGACAATACTGCACAATACGACATGTACTCCTTTGCTGATTGCTTTGCGGGGTATCATCAGATCATGGATGCTGAGGAAGATAGTGAGAAAACTACTTTCATCACGCCTTGGGGAACTTTTTGCTATAGATGGTTGTCATTCGGTCTCATCAATGTCGGAGCCACCTACCAATGAGCTATGATGGCTCTTTTCCATGACTTAATGCATAAAGAGATCGAGATCTATGTGGATGACATCATTGTCAAGTCCCGGAAGGATGATGACCATATAGACCATCTCAGAAAGTTGTTCAATAGGTTGTGTAAGTACAACTTGAAGTTGAATCCAGCTAAATGCGCCTTTGGTGTTAAATCATGCAAGTTGCTAGGATTTCTAGTCAGCCACAAAGGGATTGAGTTGGATCCTGCCAAAATCCAAGCCACCACGGAAATGCCCATTCCTCAGACAGAGAAGGAAATATGGGGATTTTTGGGAAGAATCAACTTCATTAGCAGGTTTATCTCCCAACTCACAGCAACCTGTGAGCCAATCTTCAAGTTATTAAGGAAGAACCCCTCCATGAAATGGAATGATGGATATCAAAAGGCCTTCCTCACAATCAAGAAATAGCTAGTCAAAGCTCCCGTGTTGGTACCATCTGGGGATGATGTTCCCATGTTCATGTACCTGTCCATAAGTGACAATGCCATGGGCTGCATGCTGGGATAGAAGGATGATAGATGCCAAGAACGAGCTATCTATTACCTCAGAAAAAGGTTCAGCAGCAGTGAACACAAGTACACTCTGATCGAAAAGACGTGTTGTGCTTTAGCATGGGCTTCCATGAGGTTACAACATTACCTCCACGGTCACACAACCCATCTCATATGCCGCGTGGATCCTCTTAAGTACGTGTTCAATAAACCCATGTTAAATTGCGGTTCGTCCCGGATGGCGCTTGATCCTACAACAATTAGACATCGATATGTGACTCAAAAGTCCATCAAAGGTCAAGGAATTGCGGATCAATCGCCGCCGCACCTTCGTGGGATTTCAAACCCTTGGAAACATATTCCACGATGAAGGAGTAATGACAAGTCAAAAGAACACCATCGAAGGCGATATACGCACCAATCATGGAAGATGTATTTTGATGGAGTCATTAATATGGAAGGTTCTGGAGCTAGAGCAGCTTCTAGTATCCGATACGGGGGCAGCGATCTCGCTTTGCCAAATTACGCTTTATCGGCACCAACAATACTACCGAGTATGAAGGCCGCCTCATGGGGCTAAAACTTGCCCGCTTCAATGGGCATCAAAGTGGTTAACTCGCCTTTGGAGATTCGAGTTGGTAATCGGACAATCCACCGAATCTATCAAACCAAGGAACTACATTTGCCGCCTTACCACTCGGCAGTTTTTGAAGATGGCTTTGGAGTTCGAAGAAATCTCCTTTCTACACATTCCTCGTAATAGGAATGACTTTGCGGACGCATTAGAAACTTTGGCCTCCTTAATTCGCATATCAGACAAGGAATACTTGTCGAGCGTCCCAATTTCCCTGCACAAGGCCCCAGCCTATGGGAATTACGTTGGAGATGTATCAGATGAGCTACCTCCCATCCAACATCCTTGGTATCAGCATATCAAGGAATATCTACGACATGGATCTACACCCGCTGAGGCGAGCCCGACTGAGAAAAGGCGGATCCATAGAATTGCTATGAAATTCTACCTGAGTAGAGATGCACTCTACAAAAGAGATACAGGACTAGGTCTCCTCAGATGTTTAAACAAAGATCAAGCCCAAAGGCTTATGGATGAAATCCATGGTGGAGTCTGTGGCCCCCACATGAGTGGCTCCCTCCTTGTCAAAAAAGTCCTCTGGACGGGACATTATTGGCTATCTCTCAAAGTTGATTGCAATGACCACGTCAGGAGATGCTATCAGTGCCAGATTCATGGGAATGCTATACACGCCCATCCACGGGAGCTCCACAATATGAGTTCACCTTAACACTTCTCAATGTGGGGAATGGACGTTATCGGGCCCATCGAGCCTAAATCCAGTAATGGTCACCGATTTATCTTCACCATGATCGACTACTTCACCAAGTGGTTAGAAGCAACCTCCTTCCCAAAGGTTACTAAAGAAGTCATCATTGCTTTCATCAGAAACAATGTCGTTTGTCGATATGGACAACCAGAGGTGATTGTGTCAGACAATGCCAAGAACCTCAACAACAAAATGATGGAGGAATTATGCAGTAAATTCCACATCAAACATCTCAACTCTGTCATCTATCGTTCAAAGATGAATGGTGCGGTTGAAGCGGCTAACAAAAACATCAAGAAGATTATGCAAAAGATGTCCGCCAACCACAAAGATTAGCCTAACCTATTGCCTCTGACTCTGTTAGCCTACAGAACCTCAATGCGTACTTCCACTGGGGCAACCCCCTACGCCTTAACCTATGGGATGGAAGCAGTACTCCCTATAGAAGTTGAAATGGAATCCCTTAGAGTGTTGATAGACGCTCAGCTGGATGAAGACCAATGGGTACAAGACATTTATCACCAATTGTCTCTAATAGACGAAAAGCGAACCGCGGCTATCTTCCGTTGTCTTTTATATCAGCAAAGGATCGTCCGATCCTACAATAAAAAGGTCTGGCTATGGCAGTTTAAACAACATGACTTGGTTTTGAAGAAGATTCTTGACAACCAAGATCAGGCTAAAGGAAAATTCGCTCCTAACTGGGAAGGTCCGTTTATTATCAAGGAAGTATTGACACCAGGCGCTCTCAAATTGCAAGAAATGGACGGCGATGAATTTCCACAACTCATCAACTCGGACGCCGTGAAATGGTACTATGTCTGAAGTAATTCACAAACACCCTGTTGTCGGACCATCAGATCACCAGTCATTCCGGTTCTTTAACCATTTACCACCTACAACTTTCCTACACTTTGCCCCTCAGGGAAACATACATTTCAAGCCAGCAGCCTGGCTCTCCTTTGCGTTCCTACGACTTAGGTCATCCCACCGCGGATTGAAATTCTTGCACTTGTAGTTTGGCTACCCATACATGGGATCAAACTTCTCATACCTACAGTTTATCCTCAACCTAGGATTAAACTTTCTCCTCCCCACACTCGGACCTGCACATGGGATTACGCTTTTCTTCTCGTCCTGAGGGGCGAACTACGTCGACCTGATCTCCTCTTCAATAGGAGTACGTAGGCAACCATTTCATATGGCCCGATCGCAATAAAACAAAAACATTCCTACCCTCTTCTCCTCACAAAACAACAAAAACATTCCTACACCATTTCTGCCATATACAGCGTTGAACCTCTTACACCAGGTTCGAACTACGCAGACCTGATCTCCTCTTCAATAGGAGTACGTAGGCAGCCATTCATGGTGCGGTCTCACCCCCTACCAAAACACAAACCATTGTCAACTGGTATTGGGATCATCCTTCAATCCACTACATTTCATTTGGCTTCAGACCAAAGGGATGAAATTACCTGAACTCCTCCCAAATAGGAGATTCGGCGACCATCTATACTGCGGTCATACCTTGAAGAGCAACGCCAATCCATAAGAGATGGAATTAACTAGGCTTCTCCTAAATAGAAGTACTGGCGACTATCTGTGGTGCAGTCAATCTCAGAGAGGAAAGCCACACTCCTCTCCACATTTTCATTTAGAAACCAGTCCCAAAACACCAAAGATGGTAGGGATACACATAGATCGATGATCCATTCTGAACTATCCAGAGACAACTCAATGTCCATCCACCCAGGAAGAATTCAGAATACATCAAGACCACAAGCCCTGAAGCAGCAGGCAAAATATCAAGCAAATAGCAAGGCATATCTAAAAGGGAAGTAATCCAAAAATATATATTTCCCTGTCATATATATAATGTTGTTTGATATATATACAATGTAAATTGTACATGATAAAATGGCTAAGCTTAAGCTCCGTCAGGCGGTAAATACAAGCTCATCTACAAGTCAGGGTATATGCGAGCTAACAAGCCCAACATGGCGTCCCTCTCAGAAGACGGAGGCAAAGCTGTGGTCTCCTGTACGAGAATATCCACACGACCCAACAGATCTATAGCCATCTGCATGGTGACCATATGATCATCAATATATGCGCTCATCTCTGCAATTATGCAAGTGGTAAGGGATCTCACGGCAGTACTATCTGTGAAGGCTACATCCCGGGCAGATATAACACTATCCCGCTCAACTATCACTGCTTCTCTGGCTGATCTGGCCTCATCCCGCTCAACAACAGCTGCATCTCTGCGATTTAATGCCTCGTCTCTCTCTAATAGAGCTGCGTCTCTCCCATCAAGGGCAGTCAACATCATAGATTGAGCCAGATCTCTCTCAAAGGTCATCAGATGAAGACTCTGCTCTAAGTACTATGTCGAGTGCTAAATCACAATAGTACTGGTACTGGGAGAATCGGGGAGAAATGCTGGCAACCCAGCAGCGGGCTCCTCCTCACCAAGACAGAGCATCTATACACTCTGACAGCTGAAAGGAGTATGACATGGCTACATCATGGGTGAACCAATACCCATGCCGTCTAAGGGTACCAACCGGTCTCAAGTGTGACATAAATCACACATACAGCATAACCAAACTCCCAGTGAACACTCCTGTAGGATAAGTGCAACAATAGGACGCTGACCACAGGGTCTCTGCTACAATCATAGGTACAATGGTACGACCCTCTCTAAGAGTTCTCACAGCCATGATGACACCAATGTCTATCTCGTCCATATATCTTGGCTTATAGACATACGACAATACGCACAGCAATAATACATCAACTCTGGCCAAACGCCAGTGGTCCTCCGGTGCGGTGAAATCCCCAGAATGTCGTGAATAGCTATCCTCCGAGCCATATCTTTCATACAGAAAATGCTGGGATATCACGTAGCTAGATGTCAACTCGTCCTACACTACTCTGCACCGCAATCCTGTGAGAGTCATGAATCGTCTACTCATCTCTCCCAAAGCCAGATGCACGTAAGGTCTGTCTAAAGGCAGCATCGTCAAACGTGCATACTCCTTCAAAGTAGGAGTCCACTCATGGGTACCAAATCGGAATACCTGCCTATCCGGTAGCCAATGCTCTAGCATCCCGTCCACAAACCCTGTGGGAACCTGAAACATTAATAAAGTCATGGTATGCTGCAGCAACTGATCTACAGTCACCCTATCTGGTGGTGACATGCTATAATACCATGATCGCATACCCAATACCACTACTAACGATGGGGTATGATCTATACGACTCACTGTCAAAGAAGACATATGTATGGGCCGTGTCATAAGACCATCCAGGGGTCAATGCCAAATATCTCTAGACATACATACATATGCATAACATGATACATGCATAACAGATAATGGATGGCAATATGATACAGGGAATGGAAAAAATGGTGCATACATTCCTAAGTATATCATCATCTAATACATCAGCTCTGTATAGCTACAAATACAGGGAAATGGGGCACAACCGCCCTATTACTAACAGAGGCCTATCAAAAGATATAGCGAGAATGGGGAATAACCACCCAATATCTAACAGAGGCCTATCAAAAGATATAACGAGAATACAAATCAGAAGAAGACCATGGTGTCGATGTCCACAACATCAATTATGTCCACCTGATGTAACTCCTCCTGAGTCACTGGATCTCTATCAACAGGGATGTCAGGCCTATAAAGAGGAGGATCTGCGCCGGCAAAACAGAATGGGTCATCTGAGGGGCCAGCGCCTGAGCTGGAAGGAACAAATGACTCCACCTCTGCTGGATCTCTGTCCAAATGCCAGATAAATATATGTGCCTGGTCCAACTGCCGAGTTTAACTATCAATATGGGTCATATGAGTCAGAGTTCGGACACAAGCTACCCAATCCGTCATCATCAAATATACTGGAACCATATCCCCCATAAATTGTGTGGCACGGGACTGGGCTCCGATAGTACGAGGGAACCACCAACGCTGGAACATCTCCTAAGTACATGGACCCTCTGATAATACAAAACCGTCAACCCCCAACAATGGGATATCAGTGACGGGTGATTGTGATACGGGCCAATGATGCCTGGCAGGAGGCAAGATCGGTATACGAATTTCCCCTATGGTGCTCCTAATAGCACGTTTTCCTAAATAGAGCTCCCAGCCTCCATCTGTGAAGAGAGGAACTCTCCTGGTGGAAATCAAATACTCGACTCCAGTCGGGTGTCCATCCTCAAAGCCGATGGTCAAATGTTCCCCTGAATAGGGAATCCATGTAATGGTATCAGCTGTCAGCAACTCCAGCTGCATACGGCAGTGAGTGAATCCCTCAGCTACAGGGACCTCTGATAAAATAGAATGGTGCCATCGTCGTCCTCGTGGATAGGTATTAAACCTAACACACTCACAGGACGCAAACATGGGAGCCTCTCATAGGACCAAAACTGCCAACACAATGGCAAAACATCTGCTATCAGTAAACACTCTTAACCTATGAATGGATAAAAACAAGAGAAATACTCACCAGCAGAAATGGGTAAAATCCTAGCCAAGCCTCGGTCAAACCCTATGAGCGCATACGCATGCCTCGGAGGAAATAGGCAAAGGTATAGGAGCCCCAATCATACTATCCAATATGGTCCAAATCACGTATGGCGCTGATCAAAGCAAAGGATACCGTAGAAGAGTTATCTTCTATGAGGCAGCCTCGAATGATCATCAGGAACAATTGCCACAGAACGCGATCCCTGATCCTGACATCATCAGGCATGGGCTCACTCAAAAGCCCACTCATAGCATCTACGCTCAAAGGACCTGAACAGATAGTCCTGCCTTTGAGCGCCTCCGCCGGAATTCCTAGTAAGGATCGGACGGCAGTAGGAGTGATATTCACCATGCAAGGCACTGCTCCCCTCCAAACTCCATACATGTGATAAATCGCCAATCCATAGGCGTCATCGTCACCTCGCAATCCAGCAGATGGAGTGACTGAGTCTGATGAAACCATCGCTCAGACAATGCCCTGAGGTAACCCCAAGGACAACGATGGGGAAGGATGGAGAAGAATGCCTCGAATCCCCACTCATGCACTACCGCTCTATAGTCAGGATGAAGCGCCTGGTACATGGAGTGAATGCTTTGAACCGGTTCCTCGAGGTCATGTAAAACCAGGAACCTGCATGAAATGCAAATCAACATCAAAACCCTTTACTCCTCATCAATAGGAAAGAAGGAAGATCAAAGTCTAACACCATACCTCGTTAGCATGCAAATACATCTATGGATGTCTGCTCAAATCACCCAGCAGCTCTGGGTTTGCCACCTGAATACTAGGTAGCTCCCTGCGAGGAACATGTGCAGAAGGAGCGGGATCCTCAATCGGAATATCCGCCTCCTCGTCATCAACTTCTGGCACATCTGCTCAGCCAGGGCGAATCACGGCCTCCACCAACCGACGAGGTTGTTTGACAGAATGGGGACGAAGCACTTCGGAAGCCCTCCGCCGTATGCCAGAAGTGGTCTGGTGAGAACTGCTCGGCTGATTCGGATCCATGATATCTGGACAACTAGTCTCCAAATCACCTCAGAAAGGGTGTGTTATTTCCTTACCTGGAGCTTTCCAAAATGCATTTATGACTATATGCATGCATGCATTTACTTTAACATATACTAGAGTTAAAATGGATGACTACCTAGTGCCTACATTTGAAAATTTTTTGCCATAGTCCCCTTTGAAAATAGGATTATCCACATGCACATAGGCATATCTAGGTTGCCATTCAGTAGCACACCTGCCCCAAAGTCATATACATAATATATGCATTAAAAATCAAAATCATCATGCATAAGGTCAACCTCAATACTAGGAGTACTTTGCCTTGCTACCTTTTGCTCATTGGACCTCAAATAGGACAAAAAATAGCAAAAAAATGTGCCAATTTGACTGTCTCAAAAGTCAAATGTTTTCACATCATTATGTTCAGAATGGTTTAATACTAACATTTACTATGTTGAATATTTTTTATCAAGTCATTTGTGCATACATAATCACTACTATGTGTTTAGATTCATTTCATGCAATAACTCACAATCCAACAGATAAAAACTAGAAAAAATACATGCATACGTTACCAGGATAGTGTAGAACACTTGTACGGTGACAGAATTTGCAGAAAATAGCCCAAACTCAACAGATCTGAAAGAGGATCACGGATTTTCCATCGCGCGACAAGTTGAAAGTGACTTGTGAGACCAACCTGCTGGAATTTATCATCCGCGATTGGTCGCAGGCTCACCTGCGGCTGCAGCAGGTGCACCTGCGGCACCCTTATGTGGGTCCCAACCCTCCGGCTCAGTCAAGTTCGAGTTGCAAAGGAGTTCTTGAGGACTTGAAAGGTCAAATCAGGAATAAAAATGCCACGCGATTGAGCAAAACAGCATACAATCCTGGTCTTCTCAGATGAGACTTTGAATCTGTACATCACTCATTGGTAGTCACTTGAACACAAGGTATACCCTGCCGATGATCTAAGTTGTCACAAATCACATACGGCAATACCTTATACAGGTCCGATGCCGCCAACTCCAGGTCGTTACCCTACGTGAATCCCCGACGGGGGTTACAACGTGAGTCACCGACGGGGGTTACAACGTATGTCCCTAGCAGGGGATAACAATGCATGCTCATCCATTGACACACAAATCAGCGAAGGTCAAGCAGCCTTGACGTTATTTCAGCCGATAGCGATTAAACTTATCAAAGGTCTAGACCTATTCGAGGTTTTCACACCCGACTGCTCGTATTCCCCAGCAGTACCCCGGCGGGGGTCACAACTCAATGCTCCGTTGATCTACACGACAGCGGAGGTCAAGCAACCTTAACAATCTACCCATAGAATGCTCCGTTGATCAACACGTCAGCGAAGGTCAAGCAGCCTTGACAGTATATCCCACAGGATTTTTCAACCGTTGATTCATATGTCGGTGAAGTACACGTCAACGAAGGTCAAGCACCCCTGACAACATTTGTTGTTGGCAGTAAATCCAATAGGATCTTGACATATTCTGACGATACCAACCAGGAAAGGTCAATGTTATCAAAGAGGATAGATGATGGAATATGTTATACACATCCTCAAACAGATCAAGCTTTATCCCCACAGATCTCTTACATGTAAGAGGTACATCTTCAGGATCAAGGCATAATCAAAGACACAGGAATTTAGTGACAACTCCAACATCAACATCCTAACAGATTCGGATTACACATCAAATCTGGTCATCATTTCCAATCCCCAATTGAATCAACAGGAGCCAATGAATCATCCCGGCGTGTTGGGCTACAACCCAAGACACACACGCATCATACATTTGCATCATGTTGCTATCCATAGTACCATGTTCGTCTTGTTGCGTTTCAATTGTCTAGGATTCTTTATCCTACCCATGCATCGCCATACATGAGTATGATAAAGAGAGGCATCTGTAAACACTCAAAATTTTCTGTACTACTGTCACTAACATTGCAGGAGGACAGATTTGTCTTTTAAGAGAGAACCTTGAAAGACAATCCAAATCCATACCGGATACTACCGGAACTTCAACATCAACCCCAGATCACATTCTGGGAGTAACAATTCCAACCTCGGATGTAACCCCGAGGCATGCAGATCCAATATCGGAACACACACCGGAGAAGACCGATTAATCTTGGAGATAACCCCAAGATATCCAGTTTCAGTCCCAACCATGGGAATAGCCCCCAACCTTGGTGATAACCCCAAATAATGCAGTTTCGGTGATAACCCCGGAAATGCTTGTTTCAAATGCGACCAGCTTCAATCTCGGCGCTCACAACGAGATGCACTGTACCAACCCGGCAATAACATTGGGAAGATAGTCACACCTCAAAGGTGACAATGAGGACCTTCAATAATTACGGCAATTTCAATCTCAAATGAGTCGAGCAAACGTCTGCTATCACCAATCAGGATGATAACACCGGTGAAGGGAAACATCGTCATCTCGTCCACACGATGCCACGTCACGTCATCTTAACATCTCTACGCAACAATGTCCCACAAGACTAACCAATCTCGAGTGACTATTGTGCGGGATAACGGATGAAAGTTGAAGCTTGAAGACCAGAGGGTATCGTCCCATCTTCAATGACTTCGTACAAACTCTAATCCCATGCCATCGTACAACTCTCTATAATGGCGGTCCGAAATAGGTCCTCTATACCTCAAACGGATGCCCGAATTGCACTTCTGAAAGTTCGAGTGGACATTACAGTGCTTGAGTACACGTACTTCGAGACGACCCGACCCAAAAAACCCGGGCCCACCCGGGTTACCTCTGGTACACCTGCGGCTCAATCGCAGGTACACCTGCGGCTAAATTACCTATATATAGAGGGCTTGGGCTACCCATTTTGCAAGAGAAAAAGGCGAGAAAGCCCTGCCCAATTTGCTCTGCACTCACCCCATGCAGTGTACTTTCCCCTTTTAAACACCTGTGAGCTAATATATAGCCCTTTTGTATCTACAAAAGTCAGTGTTTACCCACTCTAAAGATATAGAAGTCTTCTTTGACAGTCAACTGTAAGACTTCTCACACACTTTAGAGTCTTTCTCTTCATCTCCGCACACCCCTTCTTTACGTTGAGAGTCGTGGTCATGCGCATTGCTTGCGGACTTTGGTTCGTGGTTTTATTTCAAATATATATATATATATATATATATATATATATATATATATATATATATATATATATGACTAACATTATCGAGTTATGCCTCGATTGAGCCTGAACTTGATGCCCGAGCGTTTATTTGCTTTAATATATATATATATATATATATATATATATATATATATAATCGTGTGTCGAACTTTGTTCGATGAGCCTGAACTTACATGCAGTGCGTTTACTTTTTTATATATATATATATATATATATATATATATATATATATATATATACACACACACATTTATATATATTAACGTGTGTGTGGACTATATTCGATGAGCACAGATTTTATATCCTATATTGCGTTCTCGCTTTAATATATATATATATATATTTATATATATTAACTGTGTGTTTGACTGCATTCGATGAGCACGATTTTGATATCCAAAGTGCTTTTATTTTTTTATATATATATATACTTATATATATGAACTATGGTCGAACCTCATTCGATGAGCCTGAGATTTTACATCCTATATGTTTATTGCTTTTATATATATATATATATATATATATATATATATATATATATATATATATATATAAATCTCCACTCGAGTTTCCTTAAGTGGCGATTGATCGCTTTTACTGACTTTATTTACATTTAATTCCCTTTGAGTTTCCTTCCGTGGCGGTTGAATCGTATTCTGATTTTATTTACGTTTACGTCCCACCTAGAGTTTCCTCCGTGGTGGTTGTTAGCTTTTGACTTTATTTACATTTTGATCCCCCATAGAGGTGCTTCGTGGTTGGTGATCCTGCATATATATATATATATATATATATATATATATATATATATATATATATATATATTTACAGACTTTATATATATATTTGCTTATCGCTTTCATACAAATTGCGTTATCTCATGCTTTAGGAATCATGTGATCACAGATTCACCTTTATTGATCTAGATTCGGTTCATGATGGACATTTTCACCGTATGGCGACTTTGTAAATTATTCTGCGTTCTCGAATTTCCTCGGATGGTTTCCATACCCATGAGGAAGTCGGCATTATTTTGTACATTATTTTCGCATTTGGATGCCTCGCATCTCACAAATAAAATCAATCAAGCCTAACACTTAATAAAATGGGAGTGTAAAAGGTCTCAATTACTATTGAGCATCGTGGTTTGAAAAACCTCTTTTATAAAAACATCACAACCGTATCTTGCTTAAAATTGAATTTTACATAAATTCAAACCACAATATATATAGGTGCGAAACGAGGCCTCGCTGACTACTTCCAAATAACCGCACATTGACCCACACACACACACACATTCGGATAATAGTTTCTTGAAAAGAGGCGGTCACCGTGGGTAACACGGATGTCGAAAGTGCCACTACTAGAAATTTAACCTATAGCGACGAGATATAGCGGCGACCAGTCGAGACTAACCCTCGCTATAAGGTGTCTATAAAGCAGTCCGCGGATTGGCCAGTTAATGCAGAGAAAAACACACTCTATTACAAGGGTCATTTTGCTTGATCAACGCTATACACATAAAAAAAGCTTGTGCTCTAAAACTCATCTCAAATAAAGCTATCAAGATACTAATTTTTTCCCCAAAAACTCGATCACTCTCAAGTCCTCTAAATCTCTTATAGCCATCCCTAAATCAGAGTACCCAATCAAAATCTCATAAGATGAAATCATCTTACCCATCCCCTAAATGGCCAACAACGATCCGAGCAAAGAGAAGAGGAAGAAATTGATATCGAAAAAGACGAAGAAAGAAAGCTGGAGCACAAGTCGCCTCGATCGAAAAGCCAAAAACGCTTCGTCGTGACTACTAGGTGAAGAAGATGAAGACACAATCCTCGATCTATACTTTCTCTCAATCTATTATTTGTTAATCGATCTTTTAGAGCAAAATTTAGGGTTTGTTTTTTGTTTAATTGTTTTAAATTTTTATGCGATAAAATCAAACCTTTATAGATTTGTTAAAGATGGAAATCGGTGGAAGGAGAGAGGCAGGTACTGTGAAGTTTTTGAAACACAAGGAGACTGGAAAAAATTGTGACGATTTGTTTGTTTGAGTTGTGATTCTGGGGACAGAATCCTTGTAAGGAGGGAAGGATGTAACAATCCGAAAATTTAAATTATAATTTTAAATATTTATTGAATTATATAAATATTTAATTGGTGCATTTATTGCTAAATAAATATTTGTTTAATTTGAATTGATTAATTATTTATGTTGTAAATAAATAATTAATGAGTTAAGAAAATTATTATTATATTGATATTTCAAGTTGATGGTTAATTATTTGTATTGAGTTATGTGATTAAATGAATTATTTAATTAATGGTTATTTGAATTAATTAAATTAAATATGAAAGCTTGATTAAATAAAGTGTGACAAATAACTATAATATAAGGAGTTATTAAAAATAAATTAAAGTGGTTTTAATCTAGTTTTAGCCAAACAATGCTTAAGGATATAAATTCTTTAAAATTTAAATGGTTTGCCAAACAAGCCTTATGACTTTTGATATTTCTAATTTATAAAATAAATAAAATAAAATAAATAATAAATATAATGTATAAGTTATTTTGGGTAACTGATGATGGCTATTAAGGCCATATCAGTTTTTTTTTTATATTACGCATACTAGATGCTGGGTTTTGAGAGAGTTCAGAGAATAGCAGAGAGAATTGAGAAAAGAGTTTGAGAGATTGAGGGAGATTGGTCTTCAACTAACAAAGATTATATAAGCTAATTGAAGGTATGTTCTACCACTTTGATATTATTTACGAGTATTTCGGTGAAGCTTTGTTATACTCTGTGAATTCTATTTCTTCTATGCTCTGTGAGTTCTAGTTTTTCTTCCGAATTGTTGTTATGTAACTAAGTTATGGGGGTTATACATGTTTATAGTGATTAGATATGGTGTTTAAACAATAATCGCATGCAAATTTCGTCTACTGTAGGAAGAAATTTTGTCAATATATGTATTCTTGGTATGTTTTCGTATGTAATCATGTATGTACCAATTTTAATGGCCAATTTGTTTGTGAAACTGTAAATTGAAGTTTGTTTATGGTATTTCTTTGAGATACGAATGGAACATAGTTTGAATAGAGTATTTTGGTCTACTAATGAATTCACAGTGTTTACTGTGTTATCAACTATGGAGTTTTAGTTTTTTTTTTTTAAACCATGTTTTCAAAATTTAAGTTTTTTAAATCTTGGTTTAGTCGTTGTTAATTAGTATCTGAATAATTGGTTATGATTATGGGTAAATTATGTTAGTTGTTCATGTAAATTTAGATGTTAGCAGTATCATTTAGCACAAAATTTAGTTGTTATGTTCTTCGTCGTTGGGTTCTCTGAGTTTCGGCGCCCCAGC